>SJYC01027322.1:0-11898 GCA_006408675.1 Madoqua kirkii | reverse complement strand
CTGGTATTCCCATCTCTTTAAGAATTTTCCACAGTTTGTTGCGATCCACACAGTCAAAGACTTAGTTATACATTCCAAAAAAAAATTTTTTTAATTATACATAATAACCTATAAGAGGAAATAATCTGAAAAAGAGCATATATATATATATATGTTTCTTCTCAGGTGGCTCAGGGGTAAAGAATCCGCCTGCCAATGCAGGAGATGCAGGTTCGATCCCTGGGGAGGGATGAACCCATGGAGAAGGAAATGGCAACCTACTCCAGTACTCTTGCCTGGAAAATCCCATGGCCAGAGGATCTTGGTGGGCTACAGGCCATGGGGTCACAAAGACCTGGACGCATCTGAGTACAGCACAGCATAGGGAGTGTGTATTTTTTCACCTAGTGGTTCAAACACATTTTTAAAAACTTTATTCTAGATTGGAGTATAGTTGATTAACACTGTTATGATAGTTTCTAGTGTACAGCAAAGTGATTCAGTTGTACATATAATGTCTATCCTCTTTCAAATTCTTTCCCCATTTAGGTTGTTACATAATATTGAACAGAGTTCCCTGTGCTATACAGTAGGTCCTTGTTGGTCATCCATTTTAAAAACAGCATACATATTGAAAGGTACCATGTCAATCCCAAACTTCTTAACTATCCCTTCCCCCAGAAGTATGTATTCCTTTTTTTCTTTCATCCTTTTTTTTTTGACCATGCCATGCAACATGTGGGCTCTTAGTTCCCCGACCAGGGATTGAAACTACTCCCCCTGCAGCAGAAGCACAACCATCGTAACCACTGGCCCACTAGGGCAACATTGGGAGTGTGCATTCTTAATTTTACCAAGTACTGTCAGACTGCTGTCAGAGTACTCTGCAGACAGTTGCACCACTTTATGTCATACCAGCAAGACATAGGGTTCTTCATTCCCCCATATTCTCCAGAACTTGATAACATCTGACTTCTTCCTTTTGTAAAGCGGTGTCAGTTGTTTTGATTTGCATTTTTCTCGTTACTGGTAAGACGGAATATCGCTTCCTGTGTTTACTAGACTGGTGTGTTTCCCCTTCAGTGCATTATCTAGCAAATCCTTTGCCCATTTTAAAAATTGAGTTTCCTGTCTTTTTCTTGCTGATCTACAGTTCTTGAATGTTCTAGGTGTGACTCTGCTCTTGGCTTTGCACAGATTTTTCTCAGACTATCATTAGTCTGAGACTATCATTAGTCTTTGTTTCTGGGGCACTCTATGGAACTCAAATTTTAGATGGTCAAACCCCTTGATTTTTTTTGTTTTTGCCTTTATAATTTTTAAAATCTTGTTTAAGAGTTCCACCCTTCCCAAGCTTATAAAGTTTTTCTTCTTTTTTTCCCTTCTAATAGTTTTTACCCCTGAACCTGCCACCAGACCTCTGGGACTCAGTGTCTCTCATCAGCAAGCTCCCTGGCATCATGGACCTTTCCTCTCAGTGTTCCCTTAGCCTTTCCCTTCTTTCTGTGAATGAACCCTAGCTCTCCCCAGGAATGCTGCTGAACCAAAGGCTACTGATTAGACTCTAGAGCACAGTGGGATAAATTAGAAAAAGGCATCACTTCTGGGTAACAAATGTCCAGGCACCCGAGTGGTAAAGCGAGTGTGGATAGGACTTTTTTCCCTGGTGGCCCTCTTGCCTGGCACTGTCATGCAAGGCACATTCCTGGCAAAGTGTGGTTTTATTGTAGCCCTTGTCATCTTTATATATATATATATATATTTCACTGGACTGGGTCTTCTTTGTGGCACGTGGGATCTTTCCATTGGGGCATGAAAGATCTAGTTCCATGACCAGAGATTGATTTCAGGCCCCCTACTTTGGGAGCTCAGGATTTTAGCCACTGGACCACCAGAGAAGTCTCACCTTTATCATCTTTTACCCCCAACATTTCAATTCTTAACCACTGTACTCTCTGACCACTTCCTCCTATATTTCTTGCTCCATTAGTATCTCACCCCTGTAAGAACCTGCAATGCACTGACACCACTTTCTCCACGTGCCTCTGCCATCTGGTCTCCAGCCCCCTTCCACCAGCAACCCTCATTACACAGTTTAGCCTCTGGGTATCACATCACGATAACCACTTTCTTGAACTCTCAGCTCCTCTGGCAAGACTCCAACCCAGGTTGTTTACAACTTTCTTCTATCTCTGTAGTTGTACATGAACTGACAGTTGAAAATTCCCGATCATGCTGAAAAGCCTCACTTTTAATGTGTGACCAAGTGTCTCAACATCCTTACTGATTATTCCTTCCATGAGGAATGTTCTTCCACCAGATAGTGAATGGCTTACTCCACTATTTAGTTTAAGGCCCTGCTCAAATCTCATCTCTCTCACTTTTTTTTTTTAATCGAAAAACTTTCTTTTGACTGTGTTGGGGCTTCATTTAGGCACATGGGTTTTCTCTAGTTGTGGCACTAGGGTTAATTAGTTGTGCCATGCAGGCATAGCTGCCCTGAGGCATATGAGATCTTAGCTCCCTGATCAGTGATTGAATCTGTGTCCCCTGCACTGGAAGGTGATTCTCAACTACTGGACCACCAGAGAAGTCCCTCAAGTCTCCTCTTTAGAAAGGCCCTTCTTGATCATTCTATATAAGACCCCTCTCCCAGCATCATCTATCTCCCTTACTCTGCTCTTTTTCGTATGGTATTTCATCTCCCAACATAATTATTCATTATGTGCTTGCTGCCTCTCTTTCCTATCTTCCACCTGAATGGAAGCTCAGTAAAGCCTACTTCTCTATTCTGTTCCACGCTGTATCCCCAGAACCTAGAACAGTTTTGTCACATGAGAGGCACTCAGTAAATAATTCTGAAATGAATGAATGATGATGGTCTCCAGAATGGATGTCCCAAAGCATTAAAAAAAAAAAAAGAAAAGAAAAATTGAGCAGGTGTGGCCAACACTGCCAAGAAGACCCTGAACTTATCATCTCCCAGCGGCACACCAAAATTAGAATGATTTACAGAACAACTATTTATAAGCAGTTGAATACTAGCAGAAAAGATTTTCTGCAAATAAATAAAGAAAGAACCACAATGAGACAGGTAAGAAGTGCATAAACGCAGCGTAGTCAAAACACATACCCCTAGGGAGGTGAGCCACAAACAGAAGAATAACCACAATTGTGGAGGTTTTCCCCTGAGAGTGAGAGCTCTGAGCCCTAACTGAGCTCTTAGGCCTGGGGTTCCTACACTGGGAAGACAAGACCCAGTAACAACTGGCTTTGAAGGCCTGCAGGGCTTGCATATAGGAAAGTCTGAGGGCTGTAGAAAACAGACATTTCATGCTTACAGGGCCCATACAAAATCTACATGGTCCAAGTCTCAACTCAGAGGCAGTAATTTGAAAGAAGCCTGCATCAGACACACTTGCTGATCTTGGAGAGCTCCCCAGAGGGGCAGGAGGCAGGAGGCAACTAGAAGTCCCTTTAGAGATGTAGATGCTGGTGGCAACAAATTGGGGGAATGTGTTCTACCATGAGGGCACTGGTATCAGTAAGTGCCATGTTGGAGTCTTTTCTCAAGCTTATTAGCACAAGGACATTATCCACCCACCAGTTGGCTGGCACTAGCCCTGGGACCTTTCAGACTGTGCAGTATGAGGCAGGACCTGGCAGCCAACAGGCCAGGAGCTAATCCTGCCTACCAGCATGCTCACAGTTGTCAGCCCCAGCACAACAGAAAAGTTCACAAAACTATAGTAATCAAAACAGTATGGCATAAAAGCAGACACCTAGATCATAGAATAGAGAGCCTAGAAACAAACCCACATTTATATGGTCAATTAATTTGTGACTAAAGAGGCAAGACTATACAATAGAGAAAAGAAAGCTTCTTCAACAAATGATGCTGGGAAAACTGGACTGTTACATACAAATGAATCAAACTGGCCTAGTTTCTCACATCATATACAAAAATAAAATCAGAGTGGGTTAAAGACTTAAATGTAAGACTTGAAACCATAGAACTCCTAGAAGAAATCATAAGCAGTCTGCTCCTTGACATTGGTGTTAGCCATGTTTTTAGATATGTTTCTTCAGATGAGGGCAACAAATACAGAAATAAACCAGTGAGATCACACCAAACTAAAAAGCTTTTCCACAATGAAGGAAACTATCAACAAAACAAAAAGGCAATCCACTGAGTGGAAGAAGATATTTGCAAATTATATATCCAATGAGGGGTTACTAAACCCAATACATAAAGAACTCATACAACTCAGCATCAAAAAAAGAAAAAACAAAACAGTTAAAAAGATGGGCAGAAGATCTGAATAGACATTTTTCCAAAGAAGACATACAGATGGCCCACAGAAAAAATGTTCATCACTAACCATCTATGGGGTCATACAGAGTCAGACACGACTGAAGTGACTTAGCAGCAGCAGCAACCATCAGGAAAATGAAATCAAAACCACAATAAGAGAGGACTTCCTTGCTGGTCCAGTGGTTAAGAATCCACCTTGCAATGCAATGGTTTCTATCCCTGATAGGGGAACTAGGATCCCACATTCATAGAATGGCTAGGCCTGCACACCACAGCTAGAGAGTCCGGGTACCACAGTGAATGATTCAACATGATGCAGTCAAATAAAAAAATATTAAAAACAAACCTGCAATGAGATATCACCTCATGTCCACTAGGATGGCTACCATGAAAAACAAACAAACAAACAGAAAATGAATGTTGATGAGGACGTGGAGAAATTGGAATCCTTGTTGGGAATATAAAATAGTGTGATAATATGGTGGTCCCTCAAGAAATTAAAAACAGGAGATGTCCCTAGTGGTCCAGTGGCTAAGACTCTGCACTCCCAATGCAGGGAACCCAGGTTCCATCCCTGGCCAGGTCCCAACTGCTGCAACTAGCAGTTTGCTCGCTGCAACTAAAGATCTTCCTGCACACTGCATTGAAAATCCCACATGCTGCAACTGAGACCTGGCGCAAATCAAATAAATAAATAAATGAATGAATGAATAAATATTTTTTAAAAAAGAAATTAAAAACAGAGTTTACATATGATCCATCAATTCCACTCCTGAGTATATAATTCAAAATAACTGAAATCAGAGTGTCAAAGAGATATTTGTGCACCCACATTTATAGCAGCATTATTTACAATAGCCAAAAGGTGGAAACAACTCAGTGTCTATCAATCAGCTCAGTGCAGTCGCTCAGTCATGTCTGACTCTTTGTGACTCCATGGACTTCAGCACCCCAGGCCTCCCTGTCCATCACCAACTCCCGGAGTCCACCTAAATTCATGTCCATTGAGTCAGTGATGCCATCCAACCATCTCATCTTCTGTCGACCCCTTCTCCTGCCTTCAATCTTTCCCAGCATCAATGTCTTTTCCAGTGAGTCAGCTCTTCGCATCAGGTGGCCAAAGTACTGGAGTTTCAGCTTCAACATCAGTCCTTCTCATCAATAGGGGAGTAGAAAACAAAACGTGGCATTATTGACACAATGGGAAATTATGGTCTTAGAAAGGAAGGAAATCCTGCCACCTGCTACCGCTTGGGTGAATCCTGAGGCCACTATGTTTAGTGAAATAAACCAGTCTCAAAAAGACAAATATTGTACAATTCCACTTAGATAAGGTACCTAGAGTCATCAAATTCATGGACACAGAAAGTAGAATGGTGGTTGCCAGGGCCTGGGGGAAGGAAGAGCTGGGAACTATTGTTTATGGGGTAAAGAGTTTCAGTTTTGTAAGATAAAAGGAGTTCTGGGGATGGATGGTGGTGACTGTTGCATAACAAAATGAATGTACATAATCCTGGAATTCTATACCTGTAATGTATATTATAGACAATAACAGAAATACATTATATTTTAATACTCACTTGATTTTATTTTTTGACACTCATGCTTTGGATATTTGGGACAAAAATAATTATATGTATATGTTAAATTTAAAAAATGAGTCTGTATCTGCCTTTACAACAACCTAAAACACAAAAGGAGAATTTTGTCTTTAACTCAAAGTATATTTCTCTATATTCCAGCCTTTATTATACATATAAAGCTCTTCCAACAAATTGGTATTCTCCCTAATATGTCCCTAAGGGTATTTTTGTACATGTAACCAGCGTTGAACCAAAGAGAGGCTGATCCAAACTCTTGTTCCTGATGTCTCCTGTTTTCCACCCATCTCCTAAATAAGATTTCTCTTCAGGTTAGCAATAAATACATCTGCCAAAAAAAGGATAATAGGAGACAGCCTCTACCAGATATAAACTATAAGTTCAGAGTAATGATAAATTACTAGAACACTATCACCTCTAATTTTAAAACAAATGCAAACAATTGGATCAAGTTATGCAAGTGTTTATACAATCATAGCAGAATCAGGAATTATTACCGGTACCTATCATACTGGGTAAGTCTGTTCATCATATGGCCACTGAGAACAATTCAGGAGTTCTATTATCAGTGCTGATATTACATTTTATCTTAGGAGAAAATGAACAATTATAGCTTGAGTCAAGATTTTTAGTGAAGGCTCATCAATTTATAAAACAGAAAGAGCAACACATTTAAACATTGACAACAAAAGACTTTTGAAAGACCCATGCCCGAGTGGGATGCACTTGTCCACAGATGGCATAGGGCCATGAACATTACTAGCCAGATTATAAAGGGAATCTTCATCACTTGGAATTAGTGGAAACCTTGGAATATAAGACAGGATTTTAGAAAATAAACTGAACAAATTTTGCACAAAAATCTAATTCACATGGGTCAAATGCTTTATCACTTGACAGTCAGCAAAATAATAGAACTCTCCCCCTGCAGAATCAGGGCAAAGCCCTTGTCTATTGTCTATGGATATTTATCTAATGCAATCATATTTATTGATCTATTGAACACACATTTGCCTGTATTTTTGAACACACTAAAGGTTTTTGTTCAGATGTATTGATTATATTTGAATATGACTATATTCACAAAAATCTTAAACCACCCCTTGAGATGTGCCTCTCTGTGAAACACAACATTCCTCAAAACAATACTATAAATATATTTACTATATTTATATATTTTCCTTATGCCATGGATTTTTTTACACCAAAATATGGTCTGGATAAGCTAGAGTATAAATAAACTGATTGCCTGTAGGAGAGGAAGGGAACAGGATGGAAGAGACAAGGGGAGAAACTATACTTGTTTGAATATAACTTGTTTTACAGATTGGACTTTAGACTTATGTGGATGTTTAACATAAGAGTAAAACAAACTTAAATCAAAATGTGTTGGCAATTTGTGTCTTCCTTTCTTTTTTCTTGATCAGTCTATCTAGAAGTTGATCAGTTTTATTGATCATCTCAGAGAACCAACTCTTGGCCGCATTGATTTTCTCTAATGTTTGCCTGTCTCTTATTTTATTGATTTCCACTCTTATTTCTTTCCCTCTACTTATGTTGAGTTTAATTTGCTCTTCTTTTTCTAGTTCCTTAAGGTGGAAGCTTGATTTTAGACATTTTTTTCTTTGTAATATAAATATTTACACAGCTATAAATTTGCCTCTAAGAATGTTGCCTATGTGTATGTGTTTGCAAAGATTTTGTTTTTAAATGATAAACCCAAAGTCTTTACTAGATAAAGAATATTCAGATTGCTATTTTCTTCTTACACCAGTTTCAGTCATTTGTAGTTGTCAGTAGCTTTTCAAGGGACACGCTGGTTGTTCAGTGCAGCTCCTCCACCCAGGCTGGCTGGAACCCAACCATCTCTGAGACTGAGTGAGCTGTGGGAATTGTTCAGCTTACAGCTTCTCATAAGTTGTTCTTTTGCTGCTCTGCAAAAAAAGGACTCTAGGGGTGTGCATAGCTTTAAGGGTGTTACTTCTCTCAGGCTTTCTGGGTGGAGAGAGCTAAGGAATCTGTTAGTGTATTTCTTTTAAAGATTTTTTTTTCTTTGATGTGGACGTTTTTAAAGTCTTTATTGAATGTTGCTGCTGTTTTATGTTTTGGTCTTTTGGCCATGAGGCATGCAGACTCTTAGCTCCCCTACC
The DNA here is from genome assembly GCA_006408675.1 of Madoqua kirkii. NCBI lineage: Eukaryota > Metazoa > Chordata > Mammalia > Artiodactyla > Bovidae > Madoqua > Madoqua kirkii. The sequence goes on along the minus strand of SJYC01027322.1, from coordinate 3,853 downwards.
AGGGATCAAACCTGCACACCCTGCACTGGAAGGCAAAGTCCTAACCACTGGACCACCGAGGAAGTCCCTCTATGTACATTCTCATATCTGTGTCTATTTCTTTATGTATCTATACCGAAAACCATAAATCACACAGTACCTCCAATTCCAATCCCATCCCGCAAGGTACCCTTTCCCTATTTTTAAGTGTTCTCCCTTTCCATATTTTTTAAGTCCTTTCTCTGACAGTGAGAAACTTGATTCCCACTGTCTTTGACACAATAAATTACATGGTGAATCCCTTTGTATGTAGCTAGCCTCTTATTGCTACTTATTTCCCCATGCCCCCACGCATCCAGTCCCCTTGGGCCCTGTCACCCCCTGAAGGATCACCTCGTTCACAAGAACTCCATCTCACCCCTTATCTCATGCCACGCTGAACCTCTGCTCCACACCCTCTCAGCCCTGCTCAGACTCTGATGTCCCACACCAGGCCGCCCGGTGGGACACCCTTCTTACCCTGCCCTGTGCACTGACTCCCTCGTGGAGACACCCCTCACAAAGAGTTGGACACGACTGAGCGACTAAGCACAGCACACAAATATCATTAACCTATCACCTAAACAAAAGTTAGAATCATGACAATAATTTATATCTAACATATACCCCTCCCCCTCATTTTGTTCCTTTCAGATATCCACCAAGATATCTTGGGGCTGGAGGGATAAATTCAGAATTTGAGATTAACAGACATACACTACAATATATAGAATATATATGTAAAATAGATACACAACAAAGTCCTACTGCATAGCACAGGGGACTATATACAGCATCTTGTTATAACATTTAATGGAAAAGAATTTGAAAAAGAACATATATATATATATATTATACATTTATAATATATTTTTAACTGAATCACTTTGCTGTACACCTGAAATATTAATCAACTATATTTCAATTAAAAAAATAATTTAGGGACTTCCCTGGCAGTCCAGTGGGTAAGACTCTTCACTCCCACTACAGAGGGCCTGGGTTTTATCCCTGGTTCAGACTTTATTTTGGGGGGCTCCAAAATCACTGCAGGTGGTGACTGCAGCCATGAAATTAAAAGACGCTTACTCCTTGGAAGAAAAGTTATGGCCAACCTAGATAGCATATTGAGAAGCAGACATTACTTTGCCAACAAAAGTCCGTCTGGTCAAGGATATGGTTTTTCCTGTGGTCATGTATGGATGCAAGAGTTGGACTGTGAAGAAAGCTGAGCTCCACCACTGCAGTCCAAGGTGGGAAGGAGACTTATGTTTCACAGCGTATCTTTTTATGCTGTTCTATATTTTTACCATGTACATGAATTGCTTTTTCAATTAAAAACTAGGTAATTTTTTAAGCTATGGAAACATCTTAATATTCAATGTCAGATGTAATCAGGGAATTGCAAATTAAAACTTCACAGAAATGACTTTTTAGAAAGGATTTTAAAACTCATAAAGCTCAGAGTCAACGAGGATATGAGAAAATGGACTTGTGTACTGTTTGCTTATTTTATTGGTGAGAATGAGCCTTGGTAAACCTTTCCGAAGGATCATGGAACTTTTTTTTATATCAAACTCCTTAAATTTTTTTCCTGTGTCTTTGCCTCAGCTATTTAATGTCTATGAATTTCCTCAGAAGAAAGAGTTAAGAACAAGTACAAAGAGAATTCCCTGTCAGTTCAGTGGTCACTGCAGTGGCCTGGGTTCAGTCCCTGACTGGGGAACTAAAATGCCCCAAGCCAGCTGGCATAGCCAAAAAGAAAAAAAATCTAAAAAAAAAAAACAAATGAAAAAATAGGTACAAAAATTAACCACCAGAATATTAAATTTAGCATGTTACCAATAGGGAAATTTTAGGAGCAATTTAAATTCTAACAATATTCATTTACTTAAATAAACCATGGTATATCCATACAATGGAATTTTATGACTATATTTAAAATACTCTTAAAATATTTAATGACATGCAAACATGTTATCAATTTATCGCTAGGTGAAAAATAAAAGTACAAAAGAGAGTGTTCCATTTTCTAGTGTTAGCACAAATATATGTATGTATCTACACACACATATATAGAAGGACTGCAAAAATATTCTAATAGTAAATAGGGAGTGATTTAGTCTCTTCTTTTTGCTTGAAGTGCATTTTAAAGATGATTTTTATTTTTTGAACCTCAAATGCATGTATTTAGATTTTAATTCTTAGATAAGAGCACACTATCATTGTTTACTCCATGCATGATCATTTTCATTTTATTTACTTTGATTTGTTTATGTAGGCATTTCTATAATGAACCCCCACGAATCCACCATGGAGCTAGAACATTACAAATAACTAGTTGGCTCCTCACCTTTCCCATCCCCATCCTTCCACAACCAAAAGTACACACCGTCCTGAATTTCATACTTACAACTACTTTGCTTTTTTTCAATAAAAAAATTTTGTGGTAAAATACATATCACATAAAATTTAATGTCCTAACCATTTTAAAAATATTTATTTCTTTACTATTTATTTGGCTGTGCCAAGGTCTTAGTTGCAGCATGTGGGATCTAGTTCCCTGACCAGGGATTGAATCCAGGCCCCCAGCAGTGAAAGCATGGAGTCCTAACCATTAACCTAGCTACTGGACCTCCAGGCAATTCTCATTTGCCCATGTTTTATTGGGTAGGTTTTTGTTGTTGTCTGTGCATCCGGTTTCATATATGTACAGTCTTTGCTTTTTAAAAATGGTTTTATCACATATATGGCTGCCTACTTATGGCTTAGCTGGTAAAGAATCCACCTGCAGTGCAGGAGACCTGGCTTTAATCCCCGGGTTGGGAAGATGCCCTGGAGAAGGGAAAGGTTACCTACTACAGTATTCTGGCCTGGAGAATCCCATGGACTGTATAGTCCATGGGGTTGCAAAGAGTTGGACATGACTGAGTGACTTTCACTTTCAAACAATGTATTGTTTTCTTTGTTTTAAAGTCTTATAAAATGTATATTGCATTCTATATGGTCATCTGATAGGTACTTTTTCCCCTTCATCATTGTGCTGTCCAGCTTCCTACCTATTGTCTAACACCTAGAGCTATAGTTCATTTGTTTTCAGAGCTGTATAATATTCCATGGTGTAAATATACCAAAGTTTATTCACTCATTCGTGGGCATTGCATCAATTCTAGTTTTTTACTACACTGCACAATACATGTGTGAACACTTCCTATGTGTCTCTTGGTGCATGTGTATAAGAGTCCTCTCAGCTATCCACCTAGGAGTCACTGGGCCATAGGATTTAAGAATGCTCAGATGTACAGAATAATTCCAGATTATTTCAAAGTAATTAAATCAATTTATACACTCACCAGCAACATTTATGAAGTCACATTAACTCATATCTTCTTCAACACTGGATATAGTCAGATTTCTTAATTTTTGTCATGGTTATTAAAAGTTATCTCATTGTGGTCTTGATTTGCATTTCCCTGATTAATATGGAAATTAATGTACTTATTGAGCATATGTATTTTCTTTTTTGTAAAATGCCTGTTTGTGTCTTTTGCCCATATTCTGATAAAATTGTTTATTTTTTTCTTGATAGATTTGAAGACATTCTTTATGCATTCTTGGCAGCAATTCTTTGTTTGGATACATATGTTGTAAATATTTTCTCCCTTTTTTCCTCTCATTTTTTACAGTGTCTGTTGATGAATAAGTGCTCTTAATTTAAATGCAACATACAAATCTTTTCCTTCAGAGTTAGAATTTTTTGGCATCTTGTCTAAGAAATCTTCCCCTATTCTAAAATTTGAAAGATATTCCCTATATTTTTCTTTCTTTTTTTTTTGTT
>SJYC01027321.1:0-41405 GCA_006408675.1 Madoqua kirkii | reverse complement strand
AGCATATGTATTTTCTTTTTTGTAAAATGCCTGTTTGTGTCTTTTGCCCATATTCTGATAAAATTGTTTATTTTTTTCTTGATAGATTTGAAGACATTCTTTATGCATTCTTGGCAGCAATTCTTTGTTTGGATACATATGTTGTAAATATTTTCTCCCTTTTTTCCTCTCATTTTTTACAGTGTCTGTTGATGAATAAGTGCTCTTAATTTAAATGCAACATACAAATCTTTTCCTTCAGAGTTAGAATTTTTTGGCATCTTGTCTAAGAAATCTTCCCCTATTCTAAAATTTGAAAGATATTCCCTATATTTTTCTTTCTTTTTTTTTTGTTCCAGGATATTCCCTATATTTTTAAAAAATGTTTTTAAGTTTTACTCTAGGCATTCAGGTCTATAAAAACTGAGTTGATTTTTTGGTATTGATTTTAGGGAGGGATGCAATTTATTACTTATAGAGATAATTCATTTGTCCAGTTCCATTTATCAGAGTATCAGAGGCAGAATGTGTTGTTATTCAGTCACTAAGTCATGTCCAACTCTTTGCAACCCCATGGACTGCAACACATCAGGCTCCTCTGTCCTCCACTATCTCCCAGAGTTTCTTGAATTCATGTCCATTGAGTCAGTGATGCCATCCAACCATCTCATCCTCTGTCATCACCTTCTCCTGCCCTCAATCTTTCCCAGCATCAGGGTCTTTTCCAATGAGTTGGCTCTTCGCATCAGGTGGCCAAATTACTAGAGCTTCAGCTGCAGCATCAGTCCTTCCAATGAATATTCAGGGTTGATTTTCTTTAAAATTGACTGGTTTGATCTCCTTGCTGGCAAAGGGACTACTGGAAAAACCATAGCCTTGACTAGACGGACTTTTGTTGGCAAAGTAATGTCTCTGCTTTTTAATATGCTATCTAGGTTGGTCATAACTAGGAGTAAGCGTCTTTTAATTTCATGGCTGCAATCACCATCTGCAGTGATTTTTGGAGCCCCCCAAAATAAAGTCAGCCACTGTTTCCACTGCTTCTCCATCTATTTGCCATGAAGTGATGGGACCAGATGCCATGATCTTCGTTTTCTGAATGTTGAGCTTTAAGTCAACTTTTTCAGTCTCCTCTTTCACTTTAATCAAGAGGCTCTTTAGTTCTTCTTCACTTTCTGCCATAAGGGTGGTGTCATCTGCATATCTGAGGTAATTGATATTTCTCCCGGCAATCTTGATTCTAGCTTGTGCTTCATCCAGCTCAGTGTTTCTCATGATATACTCTGCGTATAAGTTAAATAAGCAGGGTGACAATATACAGCCTTGATGTACTCTTTCTATTTGGAACCAGTCTGTTTTTCCGTGTCCAATTCTAACTGTTGCCTCCTGACCTGTATACAGGTTTCTCAAGAGGTAGTTCAGGTGGTTTGGTATTCCCATCTCTTTCAGAATTTCCCACAGCTTATTGTGATCCACACAGTCAAAGACTGGCTTTGGCATAGTCAATAAAGCAGAAGTAGATGTTTTTCTGGAACTCTCTTATTTTTTCGATGATCCAGCGGATGTTGGCAATTTGATCTCTGGTTCCTCTGCCTTTTCTAAAACCAGCTTGAACATCAGGAAGTTCACAGTTCACATATTGCTGAAGCCTGGCTTGGAGAATTTTGAGCATGACTTTACTAGTGTGTGAGATGAGTGCAATTATGCGGCAGTTTGAGCATTCTTTAGCATTACCTTTCTTTGGGATTGGAATGAAAACTGATCTTTTCCAGACCTGTGGCCACTGCTGAGTTTTACAAATTTGCTGACATATTGAGTGCAGCACTTTCGCAGCATCATCTTTTAGAATTTGAAATAGCTCAACTGGAACTCCATCGCCTCCACTAGCTTCGTTAGTAGTGATGCTTGCTAAGGCCCACCTGACTTCACAGTGATTAAATATGAGCTAATTCTTATGAATCTATAATAGCTCCTCCTGATTTAGAACTAAATACATCCCTGAGAGGTTATTTGAAATACCATCTTTGTCATATCAGTTTTCTTTTCATAATTGGAAACTATGTGTAAATATTTCTTGCCTTTTTTATTCTGGTCCACTGATCTGTGTAGTACCAATACTGCTGTAATCTTTGTAGTTCTATGAAGTATTCCAAAAACAAGTAGGGCAAGTTCCCTTTTGCAATTCTTCTCAGGCTGTCTGCTTGGGGATCTGGTCACATCTTGATTGTTTTAAATATTTGTCTTAGATACCCCATGGTGATGGTGGTGGCTTAATCACTAGGACATGCCTGACTCTTGTGACCCCGTGACTGTAGCCCACCGGGTTCCTCTGTCTGTGGGATTTCCCAAGCAATAACACTGGAGTGGGTTGCCATTTCCTTCTGCAGGTGATCTTCCCAACACAGGGATCGAACCCAGGTCTCCTGGATTACAGGCAGATCCTTTATCGACTGAGCCACCAAAGAAGTAGATACCCCAGGCAGAAGTAAATTATCTCTGAGAGTCAAAATGCCAGAATCAGGGGTTTTCCTAGACCTGTCAGAATGCATGCCAGTCTGGCTGGAAAACTGCTCACTAATTTGTTCATAAAGAAATGGGTGGTATTAAACAGCAATGTGTGACAGTGATCTTTGAGAAACGTTATATTTCTGCTCTGAGGGATGGTGTTATAGAGATATCCTGTTGACTTTTCCTTGAAAAAGTCCTACTTGAACTAGATATTGGGAAACAAGGAAGAGTGACCCTTTCCCACAGCTAGTCACCCACATCCTGTTCCAGTTGGGGTATGCTGATTTGAGAAGAGCAAGGGGCTTTAGAAATCCATTTGTAACACTGCTCTGTAAGATTTTGTTTTAAATTTTTATCTATTATTTTTTTCAGATCTATACAGTCACTATAGAAAATAACTTCTTTCAAAATAACTGTTGTTGGGACTTCCCTGATGGTCCAGTGGCTAATTCTCTGTGCTCCCAATGCAGGGGGGCTGGGTTCTATCCCTGAACTAGATCCCACATGCCACAACTAAGACTTCACATGTTGCAACTAAACAGATTTCACAAATAAATATTTTTAAAATAAAATAACTATTGTTAACATTTTTATGACTTTCTTCAGTTCTGTTTTTTATATATAACTGAGATCTTTCAGTATATACACATTGATTCCATGACATCAGCTTACTGTATAATTAAAATAATCCACAAAGATAATTTTCATAGCTATGTAAAATGGTTATGAAATAATTTATTAAACCATTCTCCTATTGCAGTATATTTCATTCAGTTCCAAGCTTTTATTTTTATAAATGTATCAGGGTCTTGACTTAGCTGATATGTGAAGAAAAAATATAGCTCTTTCATTTTCCCCTGTCTTCCTAAGTCCTATTTTCTGGCTGGTGTCAGTCTCCCAGCCTCTAAGGAAAAAAAAAAGTTTCCTTTACATGCAAGGCTCAGGCTTTCTAAGAAAAATGGTCTGTCTTCCACTCCTGTCCAAGATGGTGACTGAGGAGCAGAAGGGGACGGGGTGTGGCTTCTGGGACCCCAGGACCCCAGGGATGGAAGGGAGACTCGGGGGCCTTTGCCGTCATTGGCTCAGGTCCCTTCTGAATGTAGGCGATGTCGCATCACAGTCATCCTCTCCGGCAACTTCACCAGGCACTCTCAAATCAAATCAAGATGGCAAAGTAGAAGGACATGTGCCTATCTCCTCCTGCAAGAGCGCTGAAATCACAGCTAGCTATTGAACAACCATTGACAAGAGGATGCTGGAACCCACAAGACCCTCTCAGGTAGGTCAGGATCCCATCCTCCCAAGTGTATGCTGCAGTACCCCAGGGAGCTTTAATGGCTGGGCCCCTTCACCTGCCAAACTGCACCTTAATTTGATGTGACTGTGCATCACACTGATATAGGACTTTCTTTCTTTTTGATGTGGACCATTTTTTATAAGTTTTTATTGAATCTGTTTCCATTTTATGTTTTGGTTTTTTGGCCATGAAACATGTGGGATCTTAGCTCCCCCACCAGAGATGAAACCCATACTCCCTGAATTGGAAGGGCAAGTCTTAACCAGTGAACCACCAGGGAAGTCCCGTAGGCTTTCTTTGAGCAAGCTGCCACCAGGAGCTCCAAGCAAGAAGAGAGGCATAGCCCCTTCATCATGGGTGCCACTGTGCCACTGACTCACCAAACTTGGGTCTCCTTTCTGCTTGTCTTGCTCTCCTCCTCTCCTCCTTCATGGCTTTCATTTCCTACTTTCCCCAGGGCCTGAGACAGGTGACATTCCACCCTGCTGTCCCTCACCTCCCTTCAGGGTTGGGCAGCAAGACTCCTGGCCTGCTTTCCAGAGCCAGAAAGATTATCTTCTTCTCTTAGAGATAGAGGACCCCACAGGCTGAAACCTCTGGGCTTGGCTGTTGAAGTGCTCATTTGCCTAGTATCAAAAGAAAAGAATTTAGAAGATCTTCTTTTAAGACAAACACTCATTTTGCAAGGCTAGTATCTTGCTGCATAATTTTATTTTGAATGTCAGAAGCTGGATATTAATTTCTTCTCTCTTCAGTCTATCCACGATTTTGCATTTCACTGAAATGAATGACATCAGTTGTAAAATGCACTGTTATTTTAGCTACTTCTAAGGAAGAAACACAAGCTGCTAATTATGTTATGAACAATGCTTTCTTATCATTTAGAATGTTGGTTTATATTTATCGAAAAAGCTCTTTTTAGACTTATTTAGACATACATTTTTATCGTGGATCACTCTTGTGCATAGGTAAAAAGAAAAATATAAGCAAAGTAAATTGGAAAGTATGCCTGTAACTTCTTTATAGAAGAAGCTGATGCAGAGAATGTTTCTTCTGAATCCCTTTCAACTCAGAGTTAGTGATGATCATGTCTTTTTCCACAGTACTGTCGTCTGTGCATCAAAAGTGTTGTTGACACAGGGTCTCAACCCAGAGCTAAGAGATCTGCTATGGCTTCTGGGATTTTCTTACAAACTGATGACACTGATCCTGCAAGTTTTTATGCCGCTCCTCCCCAGTCTTTAAAAAGATTTGTAGTGTCAGTGACTCAGTTTGTGTCCAACTCTTTGCACCCCCATGGACTGTAGCCCGCTCCTCTGTCCATTGGATTTCCCAGGCAAGAATACTGGAGTGGATTGCCGTTTCTTTCTGTAGAGGATCTTCTTGACCCAGGGATCAAACCACAGTCTCCTGCACTGCAGGCAGATTCTTTACCATCTAAGCCACCAGGGAAGTGCCCCCTAAAAAGGCTTGTAGAAGATATCAGTAGGTTTCCAGACCAAGTTTGGGTATGTGCAGACAATGACAATCATATTATGACTCTTGCCTAGCCAACAACTGTTGTCAGTCAACACTAATTGTAGAACACACCCAAATTTCAAAGAAAGAAATTAAGTCTTTCCTCCTCCTCCCCTGGCTTCACTGTGAGGCACGTGGGATCTTAGTTCCCACCACTTATCAAACCCATGCCCCTTGCAGTGGAAGTACAGTCTTAACCACTAACTGCCAGGGAAATCCTGAAATGTCAGTCTTAGAAATTATGAATTACAATGAAATTTACTAGTACGGTTTCTCCTTTTCACACCTCCTCTTCCACCTCTAGGCAGGTGAATGCTTCAAGCCAAATAGAAGGAAAGGCGTGTACTTGGAAAGATGATTTGCTACTTTCTCAGGTATTAATTCTATTATATAAGTACTGATACAAAGGAAATCTTTGAAATAAAACTGTCTACTATTCTGATGTTTCTTCAGATAAAATCCTAGAATAGGTTTAGATACTTAAAAATAAGACTGATTATTCTCTTCAGGAGGGCTTCTCAGGTGGCTCAGTGGGTAAAGAATCCACCTACAATGTGGGAGACACAGGCTCAGTCCCTGGGTTGGGAAGATCCCCTGGAGGAGGGCATAGCAACCCACTCCAGTATTCTTGCCTAGAAAATTCTGGGAACAGAGGAGCCTGGCAGTTACAGTCCATGGGGTTGCAAAGAATCGGACATGACTGAAGTGACTGAGCACACTTGCATTCTTTTCATGAATATACATCACAGTTATTGGATCAGACAAGAGGTAGGCAGACACACACACATGTACATGTGCTCATGTGTGTGTGTATGCATACACACATGAACACTATGCAACACTGGAAAACAAGAAATGTTCTGGACTTGACGAGGAACTACCTGGAAGACAGAGGAGAATGAGGCGATACTGAAGGAGGAAGCCACAGCACCAACCACGTGAAAGAGAAGATTGCCTAGAGGCTCTAAGCTGAAAGGTTGGGTACCAGAAATAGAAGAACGCTCGGGGGTGCTTGAAGATGATCTTCTGAAGCATCACAGTAGGACTAGGAGACGAGTTCTCTGCTTTCTTCCCTTGTTTGTGGCAAAGAGAGGACAGCGGAAGCAGCTGCCTGTAGTCAGGAGTAGTAAGATGGACACGTGAGCTAAAAAAATCAGGACAGGGACTTCTCTGGCAGTCCAGTGGTTAAAACTCTGTGTTCCTATTGCAGGGGGCCCGGGTTCAATCCCTGGTCAGGGAACTAGATCCCACATGCCACAACTAAAGACCCTGCATGCCCCAGCTGAGACTCAGTGAAGCCAAAGGAAGCAAAAAAATCTCACGTAAAATGCCCCTAAAAACATAAAAACACACAAATGTTAAAGGTAAAGGATGGATAAAGATGCATCAGGCAAATATAAGCTAAAAGAAAGATGGGTGTAATCATATTATTAGATGAAATGGTCTTTAAAATAAAGAATGTTATTAAGAGAGAGACATTCACCGTATGATGACACATAATTCTCTAAGAAGTTATAGCAACTTTAAACTTGTATGCAAGTAATAAAGTATACAAGACAAAATGGATAAAGATATAGAGGGGGAGGACTCTTTTTCTTTACTTGGCCGTGCTGTATAGCTGGCGAGATCTCAGTTCCCTGGCCAGGGATTGAACCCTGGCCACAGGAGTTGCTGTATAGCTGGCGAGATCTCAGTTCCCTGACCAGGGACTGAGCCCTGGCCACAGGGGTGAGAGCACCAAATTCTAACCACTAGCCCACCAGGGAACTCCTGAAATGCACAAATGTATCGTCAAAATGGGAAATTTCAACATATCTCTCTTGAATATTGATGGGTCAAGCAGAAGAATATTTATAAAGATAGAGCAAATGTGAACATGACGAAGAAATTTGATATAAGAATAAATATGGAGAGTGTCCTGTATCTAACAGCGAGAGAAAGCAATTTCTTTATTTCAGTCATCCAAAACACTTAACAAAAATTGATAGACCTCAACACATTTTTCAATGCATTGGTGTTATGTAGATCCTAATCTCTGTGTAAAACTTCATTAAGTTAGAAGTTAATTACAAAATGGTAAGTTAAAAATCCCTATTTACTTGGAAACCTTTAAACATACTACTAAATAGCAGGTGTAAAATTGGTCATCTGGGCTTCCCTGCTGGCTCAGTGGTAAAGAATATGCCTGCAATGCAGGAGACCTGTGTCAGGAAGATCCCCTGGAGAAGGGAATGGCTACTCACTCCACTGTTCTTGTCCAGAAAATTCCACGGAGAGAGGAGCCTGAGGGACTGCAGTCATGGAGACACACAGAATTGGACACGACTGAGAGACTCTCTCTCTCTCTCTCTCACACACACACACATACACACACACACACACACACACACAATTAGTCATCATGGAAATTTAAAATAACCAAAAGAGAATGATAGAAAATATTGTACTCAGTTGCATGGGGTACAGCAAATCTTTGCTTCAAGTTGTTTAAATATTTATATTGAGGTAGAAGAAAGGTTTAAAATTACTGAGCTAAGTGGTCTCATTAAGAAACTAGAAATAGAACAACAAAATAAAATGAAGACGATAACAAAAGCAGAAACCAATAAAAGATTTTTTTTTAAAAAGGATTCAACAGAGTTGATCAAAAGGTGAAAATTGTTTCTTTGAAAAAGAAGAAAATTAGACTAACCTGGTGGCTCAGTGGTAAAGAATCCACCTGTCAATGCAGGAGACACAGGTTCTATCCATGGTCTGGAAAGATCCCACATGCTCCAGAATAACTAAGCCCATGTACCACAGCTGTTGAGTCTGTGCTCTAGAGACCAGTGCAGCAACTAGGGAAGCCTGTGCACCCTAGAGTCTGTGCTCCACAGTAAGAGAAGCCCATGCACGGTGAACAGAGTGCAGCACCACAGGTAGAGAAAAGCACAGATAGCAACAAACACCAAGTACAGGCAAAATAAATAAATAACATTAAAAAAGAAGAAAATTGACAGGACTTCCCTGGCACAGGGGTTTAGACTCCACACTTTCATGCAAGGGGTCCAGGTTCACTCCCTGGCAAGGAACTAAGATCCCAAATGTCACACCAACGTGACAAAATAAATTAAAAAAAGAATTAAAAAAAATAAAATTGCAAGCTTCTAGCAATATTGATCATGAGAAAAGATACAGATAAGATGCAAACAAGTACTGTGAATGTAAATAGAGACGTAATCACAGATAAAGTACAGGTTAAAGTACAGCTTAAAAGGGCAAGAGGCTGTGATTAACAACTATTCACCAACAATTTTCAGATCTTGGACAAAATATTCAGATTTTCCAAAAAATATATTTAATCATAACTGACTTAAGAAGAAATGAAAAATTACGGTAGTCTTATACTCTAGGTAGGAGATAGAGGGACCCCTGGGCTGGACATGTGGTGTTTGTCAAATGGAGTAAAACTGAAGCTCAGTTCTTACTCAGACACTCCAAGGACAAAGCTGCTGGCAGAAGCTGAGCTCTGTTAAAAGCAGAGATAAAGTGACCACTCCTGAGGTCAAGGAAGACTTCCCTGTCTACATATGTGCAGGAAGACTCCTTGGGGGTCAAAAAGGAATGAGGCAGCATCCCATAAGAGTGGACGTGCACCCACAGCCCTCTGTGGTGGGATCTTTCTTAGCAAAAAGATTCACACATGTTGGGGAGTATCCTAGGACCATTCAGATGTGAAAAAAGAAAAAAGGTAATTTGCCAAAGGTAAACAAGACCCTGAAGGACTGCCCTGTATAATTGATTTACATCACCTCTTTACTGTTCTCCTGCTCATTAGAGAGGACGCCCTTATCTCTGGGTGTGTTATCTCAGCCCTGCTTCTGTCTTAAATAAACAAACTGGCTGTCTGTGTGTTCTCCGGTATGTTGTGCTTTGTCTCTGAAGATAAACTTTGTACCTGTTTTTATACTTCTTGCCTCCTTGAAACATTCTTGTTTCCAGTACGGATAAGAGCCAGCGAAACTTCGCTCTTCGTCCAGAGATAAAGTCTCCTGGCTAGCCCCCTGGTGGTCTAGTGGCAAGGACTCTTTGTGTTCACCCAGGCTATCCAGGTTCACAAACTGGAATCAAGACTGCCGGGAGAAATGTCAATAACCTCAGATATACAGATGACACCACCCTGATGGCAGAAAGTGAAGAAGAACTAAAGAAGAGAGTGAAAAAGTTGGCTTAAAGCTCATTCAGAAAATGAAGATCAGGAGGAGAAGAGGACAACAGAGGATGAGATGGTTGGATGGCATCACCGACTCAATGGACATAGGTCTGGGTGGACTCCAGGAGTTGGTTATGGACAAGGAGGCCTGGCGTGCTGCAGTTCATGGGGCAGCAGAGAGACACGACTGAGCGACTGAATTGAACTGATTGATCCAGGTTCAAGTCCTGGGCAGGGAACTAAGATCTCTCTCTGGGACCACTCGTTGCTATCTTTCTAAGATCATTATAACGTTTTAAAATTAATCAATGGTTGAAATCTTTCCATTAAGTAAATCCCAGGCACACAGTTTTGGTTTTCTCGTTTTTTTTTAGGCCCAAAGTTTTTAAGGAAAGGTCTATCAAAAAAAAGTCTATCAAACTTTCAAAGAACAGATAAATCCAAGTTAATACAAGCTCTTTCACATTCACTTTACAGAGCCAACATAATTTTGATGCTAAAGACAAACTGAGATTATGAGAAAGGACAATAAATATAGATGTAAGAATTCTAAATAAAATATTATCAAACCAAACCCAAAATGTATAAAAATATAATACACAATGACCAAGGTGCATTTATCCAAAGAATAAAAGAATGACTAGAAAATCTACAAATGTAAGTTACTAAGTTAAAAGATTCAGAAATCCATGTACTCAATAGATATAGAAAAATTATTTGGTAAAATTCCATCTTCATACAGCATAATGATTAGAAAAATAAAGCTTTTATTATTTGTAAGTAATAATATAGAAGACCCAAAAGAATCTACAGATAAATCATTAGAAACAATAGGAGAGTTTAACAAAATGGACATATATAAGATTAATACACAAAAGGTTAGTTGCATTTTTATACCCCAGCAGTAAACAGCTAGAAAATGTAATTAAAGAGAAAATATTAAAAGATCTCTTGCCTGGAAAATCCCATGGGCGGAGGAGCCTGGTGGACTGCCATCCATGGGGTCGCTAGGAGCCGGACACGACTGAGCAACTTCACTTTCACTTTTCACTTTCATGCATTGGAGAAGGAAATGGCAACCCACTCCAGTGTTCTTGCCTGGAGGATCCCAGGGATGGCGGAGCCTGGTGGGCTGCCGTCTATGGGGTCGCACAGAGTCGGACACGACTGAAGCGACTTAGCAGCAGCAGCAGCAGCAGCAAGATAAAATAATAAATCTTTATTAGAACATACTTTAAAAGACCTAAATAAGTAGAGAGATATATTACACTTATGGATAGAAAGGCATACTATTCTGAAATGTCAATCTTTCCCAAATTGATCTATAGTTCATGCAGTTTCAATCAATATCTCAATATGGTTTTCTATAGAACTTGTTAAGATTATTCCAAAAAGTGGCTCAGAGGTTAAAGCATCCGCCTAGAATGCGGGAGACCTGGGTTCGATTCCTGGGTCGGGAAGATCCCCTGGAGAAGGCAATGGCAACCCACTCCAGTACTCTTGCCTAGAGAATCTCATGGAGGGAGGAGCCTGGTAGGCTACAGTCCATGGGGCTGCAAAGAGTCGGACACGACTGAGCGACTTCACTTCACATGGAAAAGTAAAAGTCCAAAGATAGCCAGGACATTTCTAAAGACAGAGTGAATAGTTTTATGTGGTAGGTAAGTGGGAAAGGAGCTGAAAAAAATGGTTATCTATGTAGGGAAAAATTGAACCCCTGCTCATATGATATGTAGAACTCAATTACAAAAAATCAAGACTTCAAGGACGTGGTTAAGATTCTGAGCTTCCAGTGCAGGGGACATGTGTTGGATTCCTAGCTGGGGAAGTAAGATTCCCCCCTGAGCAGGCACCATGACCAGTTTCTTGTTTCTCCTTACCAAAATATAATGTACAGAAGCAAGCACACAAGTAAGAAGAAATGCATTTATGTACAACCATATTCTCCTTTTTAAAAGCCAATGAGAGGGACTTCCCTGGTGGTCCAGTGGCTAAGATTCTGTGCTCTCATACAAGAGGCCTGTGCTTGATCCCTGGTTGGGGAACTAGATGTCACAGCTGGAAAGAGGCCAAGAGGCCCTTTCAACTATGTTTCATCACAGTGTGAACAGGCAGAGAAAGGAGAAGAATTTGTCTGCCAGCTGCTGTCCCCCATTGGTCAAAGATTCTCTTCACAGTGTTCACCCCCTGCACTTAAGGGTTCTACAAGCCCTGGTGCCCAGCGGGCCCTGGTGCCTCGTGCTTCAGCTTCAACAAGGACGCCCCAGGATAAGAGTAGGGACAAGTGATGCAGGAGCATCTGAGGCACTGTTGGGCTGTACCCACATGAAGTGAGCTGAAGCACTCATGATTTGTTGCTATAGCAACAGCTGGAACGGAACAAGAGGCCAAAGCCCCCAGAGACAGGTGGGGCCGAAGGTCCAACCCTAGCGCGGACACTCAGATCTGCTTGGGCTACCCCCCACCCCCCTTGACCCCTTGACTGCCATAGTGCAACATGGGGGTCTCCATTTTTGTTTTCCTTTTAGCCAAACCATGTGGCATGTGGGATCTTAGTTTCCCGACCAGGGATTGAACCCATGCTCCTTGCAGTGGAACTGCCCACAAAAGTCCCAAACATGAGAAAAGATTCCTTAGTCTCAGAATTGCCAGCCACACTTCCCTAAAAAGACTTTTACCTGGGAGTCTAGTTTCCTGATGGTGCCCATGTATCTACTCCCATCAACCCCACGGGGCCTCTGAAAGATACCGACTGGTGGCTGTGTTCTTCCTCAGTGTCCTTGGGCCTTCCTGGGCCTAGTCAGGTAGTGGGTTCTCAGTCTTACATAGTAAATTCCTTCTTACGTTCTCCTCTCCCTGAGCTTTGTAATCACCTTGTCAATACTGTGTCAAGGAGGTTCTGGCATCGTCATGTACAAGTTTTGTAGCCATCTTCACATACAATTAAGACCAGTCCAGGGCTTCCCTGGTGGCTCAGTGGTGAAGAATCCGTCTGCCAATGCAGGAGACATGAGTTCAGTCTCTGGGCTGGAAAGATCCCACATGTCAGGGAGCAACTAAGCCTGTGCTGTAGAGTCCACATGTCCAACTACTGAAGAAAGAGCCCATGCTCCTCAACAAGAGAAGCCACCACAATGAGAGGCCCACATGCTGCAACTAGAGAGGATCCCCTGCTCACCGCAACTAGAGAAAAGCCCACGCAGCAGCCAAGTCCTGGTACAGTCAAAAACAAATAAATTATATATATAAAAAAGAGACCAGCTCCAGGCATCTTCACTATAATATTGAAGGCCATCTTGCAGGCAAATACCACATGGCAATACATTCTCAAGACTTCCCTGGTAGTCCAGTGGTTAGGACTCTGCACTTCCAGTGTAAGGGGGATTTGGTTCCTGGGAACTAAGATCCTGCATGCTGCATGGCACAGCAAAAAGTACATACGTTCTCTCCAGCCCAGCTGCATGTTTTACTCCCTCTGGTCGATCACCTCGGATCCACTGCCACACAGCTTCTCTTTGTTCCAGATGGCACGTGTGGACCAGGGTGATTCCTCGACTGAGTCAGCGGAGCCTCTAGGAGGAGGGACTGTGTAAGCTCCTGCTCAGGTTGTGGTGAGTCCTGACAGTGAGTGGTGATGGAGGCAGATCGTAAGAAAAGCAAATGACATCTTGTGAGGCATCTGCTTCCAGTGAGGTCTGCACACTGTCTCCAGATTCTGGTGACAGGGGGCTGCTTCTGCTGGTCACGAACACTCCTGGGAATCTGTGGGATCAAGGTTTCCGTTCTCATCCCCGAGACACCCCCATCCCAGAGTCCCATGCGTTTCCAAGCGGAGCCTGATTTTGACAGATTTCTCAAAGCTACCCGTTCAGCCTCCTTTGGCAGCACAGGCACCCTTACAATCAGCTGCTGAGCCTGACTTTTAGCAGTTGGCCCTGAAGCTGCAGGAGATGAGTCTCCTTAAAAACTGCCATAAAGCTCTAGTGGCTTTTACACAATCTTAAGTTGGCTCTGAGCTACTCGAAGCCTATCATTTTCTTTTTTTTTGCAAGGTTTCTTATGCTTTTACTAAAAGCCAGCCTATTCTACATTTCTTATAATTATCATTGCCGACATACAATCAAATACTGTGTTCTGTTCTCCAGCTCAATCTTACCTTCCACTTGCACCTCAACCTCGATTAACCCCAGACGAAAACCTTAGTCATTCTGATACCACTTCATGCCAAGGGTTATTACCACCACCCACTTAACTGTGATCAATATTGTCCCTATTGAAGTCAGAACAATAGGAAATCCAGTGTCACAATCCTATCCTTTTGTGGGATCTTAGTTCCCTAACCAGGAACCGAACCCTCATTGGCAGCACGGAGCCTTAACCACGGACAACCAGGGAAGTCCCCACAGTCCTATCCTGAAAGTCTTCTTTTCAGAATCACCCTTAGGACCAACTGTCTTTGGGGGCAAGTGGCGCAGTGTGGCCTTGAGATGACGTATGGGGCATTGTTTCTGCATGAAGTCAGCTGGGGCCCAGGTGGAGCTGGGTCATTACGGAGGGGCTAGGACAAGACAGGTCAGACACTGGAGGCTGAGAGGCTCTGATATGGCCTTGAGAGATGTCTGCTACAAAGGCTCAGCATAGATTTTCTTTCCAAACTAGGTTTACCCTATTTGCATGCATTGATTCGATGTGATGGATAGGTTTAGTTCTCATTCTGGCATCCTGTTTGACGTTCCGCTTTCCTCTCTTGAGTGCTTGCTTTGTTTTGCATCTGTGGTGGTGTGTATGTGTGTTTTCTTCAGGCTATTTCACTGCACTGGTGGTAATTTAGCACACTATTTCTTTTGGAACCCCCAGACTTTGTCAGGACAAGATGAGTCAGATATGCTAAAATGCGATCTGAGGCATAAAAGCCAAGAATCCACACACACTCCGCCTCCTGGTTGGTTTTACTGTTACATATTTCTGCCCAGTGGAAATCTTGATAAATTCCATTTTTGCTTTCCATCAAAAGATGAAAACCACTGCCACACAGCTTCTCTTTGTTCCAGATGGCACGTGTGGACCAGGGTGATTCCTCGACTGAGTCAGCGGAGCCTCTAGGAGGAGGGACTGTGTAAGCTCCTGCTCAGGTTGTGGTGAGTCCTGACAGTGAGTGGTGATGGAGGCAGATCGTAAGAAAAGCAAATGACATCTTGTGAGGCATCTGCTTCCAGTGAGGTCTGCACACTGTCTCCAGATTCTGGTGACAGGGGGCTGCTTCTGCTGGTCACGAACACTCCTGGAATCTGTGGGATCAAGGTTTCCGTTCTCATCCCCGCGACACCCCCATCCCAGAGTCCCATGCGTTTCCAAGCGGAGCCTGATTTTGACAGATTTCTCAAAGCTACCCGTTCAGCCTCCTTTGGCAGCACAGGCACCCTTACAATCAGCTGCTGAGCCTGACTTTTAGCAGTTGGCCCTGAAGCTGCAGGAGATGAGTCTCCTTAAAAACTGCCATAAAGCTCTAGTGGCTTTTACACAATCTTAAGTTGGCTCTGAGCTACTCGAAGCCTATCATTTTCTTTTTTTTTGCAAGGTTTCTTATGCTTTTACTAAAAGCCAGCCTATTCTACATTTCTTATAATTATCATTGCCGACATACAATCAAATACTGTGTTCTGTTCTCCAGCTCAATCTTACCTTCCACTTGCACCTCAACCTCGATTAACCCCAGACGAAAACCTTAGTCATTCTGATACCACTTCATGCCAAGGGTTATTACCACCACCCACTTAACTGTGATCAATATTGTCCCTATTGAAGTCAGAACAATAGGAAATCCAGTGTCACAATCCTATCCTTTTGTGGGATCTTAGTTCCCTAACCAGGAACCGAACCCTCATTGGCAGCACGGAGCCTTAACCACGGACAACCAGGGAAGTCCCCACAGTCCTATCCTGAAAGTCTTCTTTTCAGAATCACCCTTAGGACCAACTGTCTTTGGGGGCAAGTGGCGCAGTGTGGCCTTGAGATGACGTATGGGGCATTGTTTCTGCATGAAGTCAGCTGGGGCCCAGGTGGAGCTGGGTCATTACGGAGGGGCTAGGACAAGACAGGTCAGACACTGGAGGCTGAGAGGCTCTGATATGGCCTTGAGAGATGTCTGCTACAAAGGCTCAGCATAGATTTTCTTTCCAAACTAGGTTTACCCTATTTGCATGCATTGATTCGATGTGATGGATAGGTTTAGTTCTCATTCTGGCATCCTGTTTGACGTTCCGCTTTCCTCTCTTGAGTGCTTGCTTTGTTTTGCATCTGTGGTGTGTGTATGTGTGTTTTCTTCAGGCTATTTCACTGCACTGGTGGTAATTTAGCACACTATTTCTTTTGGAACCCCCAGACTTTGTCAGGACAAGATGAGTCAGATATGCTAAAATGCGATCTGAGGCATAAAAGCCAAGAATCCACACACACTCCGCCTCCTGGTTGGTTTTACTGTTACATATTTCTGCCCAGTGGAAATCTTGATAAATTCCATTTTTGCTTTCCATCAAAAGATGAAAAGAAATTTGGTGTGTTTATGATTACACGCACAGCTTTAGTGAGAACACTCCTGAAAGTGCTTCCATTTTGAGTAGGTTTTTTTATTGTTGTTACTGTCGTTGTTATTTTTTCCCTTATTTTTTTCCCTGGCCACTCTGCACAGTTTGTGGGATCTTAGTTCCTCTACCAGGAACTGAATTAAACCCACCAGGCCCGCGACAGAGAGAGCATGGAATCCTAACCACTGGACCACCAGGGAATTCCCTTGATTAGGGTAAATGAGAACCAGATCCTTTGCTTACAATTTTACCTGTCTGCCAAGTGGAAGAATTCTCTTCGCAGCCGCTTCCGCCTGCTTAGTTTCACACTTTGTTCCCTCAACACTCCCCACAGTTGGAGCATGTTTTCCTGTAATGGGACCCCTTGACCTTCTCCCCTGTGTCGCCCACTCTGTGCCCTACATCTGGTGCATCATCACAGAGGGTGGCAGGGCAATCTACACGAGCACAGCTGTCGAAAACTGAATTATGGGTGGGAAGGACTACCGTCCACATAAATTTACTCTACAAAACCCAAACTAGATGCATCTCATGTCAGCTTTCACTCCATTATCTGACATAAGGCAAATAAAAATGTGGGCCAAAGGAGGTAGTGTTCTTAACTGACTACACCAAAACTGCCTTCTAGCCTATGAAAATTTTACGAAAGCAGATACCCATGTGAACACCTTGTTAGGGACTTTCAAATCATCCTTAGAAGAGACCATGGAAGACTATACTTTCAGGGATCGTTTCTATAGTTCATTACTAGAGAAGTTTCTCTGATCGTGTAGAGCACCCGAAAGTTTTCAAGTTAAAAAAAAAAGAGACCATGGATCGGAGGAAGCTTAAACGATCTCCATGTTGTACCTTGTGTGTGCTCAGCTGTGTCTGACCGCTTTCGACCCCATGGACTGTAGCCTGCCAGGTGCCTCTGTCCACAGAATTAGCCATGCAAGAATGCTGGAGTGGGTTGCCAATTCCTTCTCCAGGGGATCTTTCCAACCCAGGGATTGAACATGAGTCCTGAATTAGCAGGTGCATTCTTTACCACTGAGCCACCTCGGAATCCTTATACTGTACTTCATGGTTTATAATTTAATATAGAGTCATTGATAACCCACAAATAGTTGTAAGAAAGTCCAACGAAGCTCTGCTGTTTTTTCCCCCATGATGACTCATGCTTTTTTAGGAAACGAATATCAGAACTTAAAAAAAATTTTTTTCTTGTTCTTTTTGGTTCCCTGTCTTGCTGGTGCCTGGTCAGCTGACTGTGCTGATGAAGTCACAGAGCTCAATAAGCAGATTACCCTTCCTAAGAAAGGATTTCCAGCAGTGCAGTCTAATAGGACTTTCTGCAATGATGGAAAGGTTCTTATCAGAACTGTCCTACATGGTAGTCACTGGTCACATGTTGCTAGCTTTTAAGCCCTTGAAATATGGCTAGTGAAACTGAAGAATTAAACTTTACATTTTATTTAGGTTTAATTAACTAAAAAATCCAGATGTTCAAGCTGGATTTAGAAGAGGCAGAGGAACCAGAGATCAAATTACCAACATTCGCTGGAACATAGGAAAACCAAGAGAATGCAAGAAAAACATCTACTTCTGCTTTCACAACAAACTGTGGAAAATTCTTAAAGAGATAGGAATACAAGACCACCTTATCTGCCTCCTCAGAAATCTGTATGCAGATCAAGAAGCAACAGTTAGAACTGGACACAGAACAGCAGACTTGTCCCAAATTGGGAAAGGAGTGTGTCAAGGCTGTATGTTGTCACCTTGCTTATTTAACTTATATGCAGAGTACATCATGCGAAATGCTGGACTGGATGAAGCACAGGCTGAAATCAAGATTGCTAGGAGAAATATCAATAACCTCAGATATGCAGATGACACCACTGTTATGGCAGAAAGTGAAGAAGAACTAAAGAGCTTCTTGATGAAAGTGAAAGAGGAGAGTGAAAAAGCTGGTTTAAAACCCAACATTCAAAAAACCAAGATCATGGCATCTGGTCCCATCACTTCATGGCAATAAGATGGGGAAACAATGGAAACAGTGAGAAACTTTATTTTCTTGGGCTCCAAAATCATTGCAGATGGTGACTGCAGCTATGAAATTAAAAGATGCTTACTCCTTGGAAGAAAAGCTATGACCAACCTTGACAGCACATTAAAAAGCAGAGACATTACTTTGCCAACAAAGGTCCGTCTATCAAAGTTATGTATGTTTTTTTTCCAGTAGCCATGTATGAATGTGAGAATTGGATTATAAAGAAAGCTGAGCGCTGAAGAATTCTTGCTTTTGAACTGTGGTGTTGGAGAAAACTCTTGCGAGTCCTATGGACTACAAGGAGATCCAACCAGTCAGTCCATCCTAAAGGAAATCAGTCCTGAATATCTATTGGAAGGACGGATGTTGAAGCTGAAACTCCAATACTTTGGCCACCTGATGTGAAGAGCTGACTCATTTGAAAAGACCCTATGGTGGAAAGATTGAGGACAGGAGAAGGGGATGACAGAGGATGAGATGGCTGGATGCCATCACCGATTAGATGGACATGAGTTTGAGCAGGCTCTGGGAGTTGGTGATGGACAGAGAAGCCTGGTGTGCTGCAGTCGATGAGGTTGCAAAGAGTCAGACACGACTGAGTGACTGAACTGAACTAAAATTTAAATTTAAATAGCCACATATAGCTAATGGCTGCCATAAAAGGCAGTGAAGATTTGGAGCTATTTAAGGAAAAAGATGATACAGAAAGGGGAAGGAGGTGGTGGGGGCGGTATTCTGGCCATGGGGCTGTGACCAACCTGAGAGTATTTTGGTTGGTTGGTTTTTTAAATCATTTTTTTCAGGTTTCTTTGTTTGTTGCCCCTTGGTGCAGCATGTGGGATCTTAATTCCCTGATCAGGGATCAAACCTGAGTCCCTTGCACTGAAAGCACAGGGTCCTAACCACTGGACCACCAGAAGTCCCCAAGTATGACTGACATACAAAAAGTACACATATTTAAGGTATACACTTCATGAGTTTGCAGATAAGTACACACTCAAGAAACCATCACTACAAGCTATGCTATAAACATATTGTCATCTCCAAGTTTCCTCAAGTCTTATTATTATTTTGTAGTGTGTGTTTGTGTGTGTGTGGAAGAACACTCAATGTGAGATCTACCCTCAGTTAATGTTTAAGTATATAATATAATATTGTTGACTACAGGCACTCCGTAGTTATAGATCTCCAGGCATTACTCATCTTGTGCACCTAAAACACTGTGCCCTTTGACTACTACCTGCCTGTTTCTCCCTCCCCCTTTCAGCCCCTGACAGCCTCTCCATTCTCTGCTTCTGTGAGTCTGATTATTTTAGATTCCTCATGTAAATGAGATCACACACTACTTGTCTTTTTGTGCCTGGCTTCTTTCATTTCCAGGTTCATCCATGTTGCTGCAAATGGCAGGCTTTCCTTCTTTTTTTCAACCCAAATAATATTCCATAGTATGCATATACCACATTTTCCTTTTCCATTCATCCATTGATGGACATTTAGGTTGCTTCTACTTTTTGGCTGTTGTGAAAGAAACATGGGAGTGTGGACATTCCTTTGATGTCTTGATTTCAGTTCCTTGTGCATATACCCAGAAGTGAGATTGCTGGATCATTTGGTGTTTTTCTTTTTAATTTCATGAGAAACTTCCATAATGTCTTCCATAGTGGCTGTACCAATTTACATTCCCATCAATGCCATACAAGGGTTCCCTTTTCTTCATATCCTTACTAACACTTATCTTTTGTTTTTTTGATAATAGCCATTCTAACAGGTGTGAGGTGATACCTCATTGTGGTTTTGGTTTGCATTTCTCTGATCATTAGTAATACTGAGCAGCTTTTCATACATCTTTTGTCCATTTATATGTCTTCTTTGGAGAAATATCTATTTAGTTCGTTGGCCTATTTTTAAAAATCATTTTCCCTGCCTTTTCTATTGAGTTATGTGAATTCCTTAAACCACCTTGGGGAGTTTTTGTTGTGGTTTTTTTTTTTTTGGTCTGAAAACTGATTTTATTTACCAGCAATGTGATTTTGGTTTAGTGACAATTTTTTTTTAATTTTTATTGGAGTAAGTTGGTTTACAATGTTGTGTTAGTTTCAGGTGTACAGCAAAGTGAATCAGTTCACATAGACATATACCCACTCTTTCTTAGATTCTTTTTCCATATAGGTCATTACAGAGAATTGTCTGGAGTTCCCTCTGCTATACAGTAGGTCCTTGGTAGTTATTTATTTTATATACAGTAGCGCACAGCGTGCATGCTTAGTTGCTCAGTAGGGTGGGCACTTTGCGACCCCGTGCACTGTAGGACCCGCCAGGCTCCTCAGTCCATGGAATTCTCCAGGCCAGAATACTGGAATGTGTTGCCATTTCCTTCTCCAGAGGAACTTCCCAACCCAGGGATCGAATCTGCGTGTCCTGGGTTCTTTACCGGCAAGGTTCTTTACCACTGAGCCACCAGGGAAGCCGTTAAACCCTTACAACTCCTCTGATTCGGACCCCGTTTTACAGAGTAAGAAGCTCAGAGAGGTTGAGGCACTTTCCCAAGCTCACACAGCGCGGATTCCAGCCTAGGTAGGTCAGTTGATCCGACACCCAAGCCCAGCCTCCTTCGTGACAGATCTCAAGAACCCCTTCCTCGGCCACTGTGAGACCTCACCCGGGCAAAAAGAGCAGCTTGGCACTTACCACCCAGCCGCCTCAGGGGCCGTTCTCTTTTTCCTGTTCTTGCTCTCTGGAAACGCATACTATCAGAGCTGATCCTATGGGCTCTCTGAGCCTCGATTTCCCTTTTGTGCGTGTAAGGAGTAGGGGTCTCCCACTAGTAACAAGGACGAGGGAGAGAAAAGAGAAGAGAGTGGTTCTTTCCCTCATCCCACCACCACCTCCGGGCTAAGGCCCCAGCCCGGTCCTCCTGGAAGCCCACTTCCCACCATGCAAGGTCCCGCGGGCAGGAATGGGGCTCGGCCCCTTTAAATCCCGCGCGGGAACGCCCGGGGCCGGGCCTCGCAGTCCCTGCTCGGCCGCCGGGAATTGCCGGCCTCGGCGCGTCCTCCGGAAGCTTCCCCTCGCGCTGCCCCCAGCCCCGCGTGCCCTCTCAGTTTGCCCGCCCTCTAGGGCGCCGCGGCCGTGGCGAGGATGAGCCGCATCTACCACGACAGCGCCCTCCGCAACAAGGCGGTGCGGAGCGCTCGGCTGCCGGGCGCCTGGGACCCTGCCGCTCACCAGCGGTAGGCTCCGCCCTCGTCTCTCCACCGCCTCCCGGCCCGGCCTCCGTCGGCTCGAGAGCATCTGCTTTGAATCCAGGCTCCCTGATTGCGCGCGGGGGTTGGCGCCACCGGGATGGGGTGCGGGTGGGAGGAAAGGCGGGCTCGCCGAAGACCTCCGGGGCCTCGGGATCGTCTCTCACAGTGTTCCCCTCGGAGCGCATGCCAGAGAGACCGATCTGCGTGAAGCTCACGGACGGTCGGTCTCGACTCCTAAACGGGTCTCAAAAGGCGGTGCTTACTCACCTCCACCTTTGTCTCTACCCCGCCCCGGTGACTGCACGCGCCGCCACTTGCCCTTGCCGTGTCTTAGGCCTTTGCACAGCTCCAGAAGGACAGTGTTCTTGCAGGGACGGGGACAGCGGGTGGGAGTCGGCCTGGAAGGGTTGGGGGAGCGCAAGGCCTTGCATGGAGGCCTGTTGGATCCGGAGGGCCCAGCCCTGCCATTATGGACCCAGAGATTATAAGAACGAATGGACCATTCCATTTGCAATGACAAAAACCTAAAGAAAGGAGTTTGAGCAAACTCCGGGAGACGGTGAAGGACAGGGAAGGTTGGCGCGCTGCAGTCCATGGGGTCGCCAAAGGTTGGACACGACTTTAGCTATTGAATAACCAACAACCACCACCAAAGAATGAAGGGCTTAACGGGGGTGGATAGGGACAGGTAAGGTCCAGGGAGGTTTAATGTCATTCCCATCCCTTCAGTTGCCCCCACCCCTCTTCCATTTCCATAGTTTGGAAGGTGAAGTCCCTAGGTTCTGCTTTTATGAAAACTGTAATTGGAAAGGGAGGGTCCAGTTCCTCTCAATGAGGGACCCTGTGACCTTGGGCTTCTCAGTTCTGAGTCTGGGTTTCTCCATTCTAAAAATGGGTAAGAATGAGAACAGAAATATGAAAGTGCTTTAAAACAGGTGAAAAGGGAAGATACTTTATAGCAGCTTAGACCTTAGAACCCCACCCCCAAATTTGGTTACGTAAAAAAGTAAAGTACTTTATATTTTGTAACCGCTTAATAGTTTACAAAGCACCTTTAGGTAGGTAGTCATATGTCACCCTCATAGAAGCAAGTGAGGTGGTTGTTACTCTCATTTGGCAGATGTGAAGACTGAGGCTCTCCTCACATAATGCCCTGCGTGGGGAGGGGGGTGTGGTGCGGCATTGTACCTGTGGTTCTTTCCTGAGAAAGAACGGAACCAGTGACACCCTCATTCTGTCTCTTCCTCAGGGGCGATGGCGTCCTGCTGGAGGGAGAATTACTCGATGTATCTCGGCACTGCATCTCGGATGCCCACGGCAGGAAGGTGAGGATGTTTCCCAGGGGGCCCCCTCAGGGCACTGGCTTCAGGGTTCCCACCCACCAGGGTATCTCCCTCTGCTTGACTCTGCCAGTGCCAAGACTTGGGGTCCAGCTCTTTCCTTGTGAGGTTCACAGGGCAGGTAGAGGGTTGGCTGGGAGATTGGCAACCAAAAGGGGCCACAGATGGAAGGGATCAGTAGGGCTGTGCTGGGTGGCAGACAGACCAGGGTGGGCGGTAGAGACTGGATTCTTGATAAGACAGACCAGGCCCTAAACCAAGGGGTGTGTTTGGGGCCAGGACTGGGAGGGCTGAGAGCAGGATGGGGTGAGGTCAGTGGTTCAGGACTCAAGCTGTGGGTTCTGAGTGGGCTGGAAGGCCCTCTGAAGAGGTCCTGTCTCCTGATGGAACAGAACTAGAATGCCGGGAACTTCTCTGGGTAGGCAGGATGAGTGGCTCTGGGCTGAGGGCCTGGCCCCCCTCCTCTGGTCTGGTGGTTCCCACTTCTTCCAGACCTGATGAACAAGGTCAGAGCAAAGTTAACTGCCTGTATGGGTGCGAGGTCAACAGTGACCTTCCCCTTTGGGGTACCAGCTGAGTGGCTGGAAAATCACGTGTACCTTGAGTTGTTTGGAGTTGAATTACTTTAAATGTACTATTGGAGTCTGCTTTCAGAAGGAGCCCTGAAGCAACTCCATCTGCAGAGTAGTGAATATCTTAGCAGGGCTTTCGCATCCTTTTTTTTTTGTCCATGTATAGCTCGTTTTGCGGAGATCTTAGTTCCCCGACCAGGGATCAAACACGGGTTCCCTGCAGTGGAAGTACGGAGTCCTAATCACTGTACCTTCTAATATCCCTGTGTGGCTGAGTGTTTTGGAATGCTGGATTTTTATAAAGCAGGTCACCACTGTGGACCTGGACATTCGTGTGTGCATGAGTGTGGAACCCTGAGGTGGGAGGAGGGTTGCTGTGTTCTGGGCCTTTGTTTCCAGCTTGAATGTGAAGTCTACCTTGCTGATACCACCTAAGGCTTCAGCTCCCATGTCCATGCCCTTCTCTTCTTGTCCTCTCAGCCTCCTATTGTCACACCCTTTATCGCCCCCCATCTCAGACGTCCATGGACACACCTGGTTGGCATTCACCACCCCCTACTAGCAAGGGTTTCTTTCCTGAGCACGAGTTCTGAAAAGCTTTTTGAAAGAAAAGCTATGACAAACGTAGACAGCATATTAAAAAGCAGAGACATCACTATGCTGACAAAGGTCCACATGGTCAGAGCTATGGTTTTTCCAGTAGTCGTGTATGGATGTGAGAGTTGGATCTTGAAGAAGGCTGAGTGCTGAAGAATTGATGTTTTCAAATTGTAGTGCTAGAGAAGACTCTTGAGGGTCCCTTGGACTGCAAGGAGATCAAACCAGTAAACCCTAAAGGAAATCAACCCTGAATATTCACTGGAAGGACTGATGTTCAAGCTGAAGCTCCATTACTTTGGCTAGCTGATGTGAAGAACTAACTCACTGGAAAAGACCCTACTCACTGGAAAAGACCCTGATGCTGGGAAATACTGAGGGCAGGAGTAGAAGGGGGTGACAGGATGAGATGATTAGATAGTATCACCGACTCAATGGACATGAGTTTGAGCAAACTCTGGGAGGTGGTAAATGACAAGGAAGCCTGGTATGTTGCAGTCCATGGGATTGCAAAGAGTCAGACATAACTTAGCAACTGAACAACAAGTTCTGAATCTGTAACCCCCCCTTCCAAATAACCCCAGATGTACTGACCAACTTATCTCCTTGATCTCTAGAACTGAGCTCAGCAAGTTCCAGAGGCCTGTGGCTACTTGGAGCCAGTTTCTCACCCACACCCCTTGTGAACCTCAGCTTCCAGCTTAGCACTTGTTTCAGGCCAGGAGATACTTTGCTTCGCCCTCCCTTCCTTAGTACGTGGGTCAGCAAAGTGAGCACCCCAGTCCAAGTCAGTCTGCCCAGCAGAGCCCGGCAGGAGCTGATGTGGGGCTGGACTGCCCCGGCTGTCCTCTGCAGGCAGGGTGTTCTCCAGCCCCTCTCCAAACCTCCTCGTTCCTAATAACAATCACTGTATGCCCCCAACCACCAGCCTGCAAGCCTCCAGTCTCCTCCAGCCCACCCCCAGCCTTTGTTTCCAGCTTGAATGTGAAGTCTACCTTGCTGATACCACCTAAGGCTTCAGCTCCCATGTCCATGCCCTTCTCTTCTTGTCCTCTCAGCCTCCTATTGTCACACCCTTTATCGCCCCCCATCTCAGACGTCCATGGACACACCTGGTTGGCATTCACCACCCCCTACTAGCAAGGGTTTCTTTCCTGAGCACGAGTTCTGAAAAGCTTTTTGAAAGAAAAGCTATGACAAACGTAGACAGCATATTAAAAAGCAGAGACATCACTATGCTGACAAAGGTCCACATGGTCAGAGCTATGGTTTTTCCAGTAGTCGTGTATGGATGTGAGAGTTGGATCTTGAAGAAGGCTGAGTGCTGAAGAATTGATGTTTTCAAATTGTAGTGCTAGAGAAGACTCTTGAGGGTCCCTTGGACTGCAAGGAGATCAAACCAGTAAACCCTAAAGGAAATCAACCCTGAATATTCACTGGAAGGACTGATGTTCAAGCTGAAGCTCCATTACTTTGGCTAGCTGATGTGAAGAACTAACTCACTGGAAAAGACCCTACTCACTGGAAAAGACCCTGATGCTGGGAAATACTGAGGGCAGGAGTAGAAGGGGGTGACAGGATGAGATGATTAGATAGTATCACCGACTCAATGGACATGAGTTTGAGCAAACTCTGGGAGGTGGTAAATGACAAGGAAGCCTGGTATGTTGCAGTCCATGGGATTGCAAAGAGTCAGACATAACTTAGCAACTGAACAACAAGTTCTGAATCTGTAACCCCCCCTTCCAAATAACCCCAGATGTACTGACCAACTTATCTCCTTGATCTCTAGAACTGAGCTCAGCAAGTTCCAGAGGCCTGTGGCTACTTGGAGCCAGTTTCTCACCCACACCCCTTGTGAACCTCAGCTTCCAGCTTAGCACTTGTTTCAGGCCAGGAGATACTTTGCTTCGCCCTCCCTTCCTTAGTACGTGGGTCAGCAAAGTGAGCACCCCAGTCCAAGTCAGTCTGCCCAGCAGAGCCCGGCAGGAGCTGATGTGGGGCTGGACTGCCCCGGCTGTCCTCTGCAGGCAGGGTGTTCTCCAGCCCCTCTCCAAACCTCCTCATTCCTAATAACAATCACTGTATGCCCCCAACCACCAGCCTGCAAGCCTCCAGTCTCCTCCAGCCCACCCCCCGCCAAGTGGGTAATGCTTGGTCCTACAGGTTTCCTACCTTGACCATGTCACACCTCCCCTTCCATGTCCCCACATGGGCCCTTAGGAACTCAGCCTGTCCTGATGAAACCTTGCGCCCCCTCTCCTGCCTTCTGGCTGCACCCAGCGCCCATCCCTGCCCTGCAGCCTGCTGGTCTCCTGAAAGACATCTGTCATAGTCTAGGTGCTGTTCAGAAACCTTTCATGATTCCCTCTGGTCTGCCATGTAAAACCCAAACTCCAGATGCCAACTCAAGGCCTGTCTTATATTATCCCCCACATGCTTCCGCAGCTCAGACTCCCATGAGGCTTCCAAGGCCGCTCCACTGTTCAGACGCCCACGTGGGACCTTGACTTTTGTCTTATGTGCCTGTCCAGGCCTTTAAAATCCTTCCTACACCCGTGCTCGCACAGTTGCAGGTTTCTCCACACTATGAGAACTTGCCTCCCTGTTTGTCCCAGGTGGTGGTTTCCTCTTCTTCAGTCTCTAGTTTTTGGTTTGGATCATAGTGTTTATTTAAAATTTTCTTGATGCATAGTTGATTTACAATGTTGTTGTCTCCTGTTTTGATTAGGACAGCTGGCAGACAGGTATTGCACACTTCACGTTTACACGGTGCTTGCTCCTTTGTTATCTCTTGAATCCTTACAACATGCCTGAAAGTAGACCTCACGTTGTCTCCAGGCAACAGGGGAAACTGAGGCTAAGTGTCACATGCTGCAGGACCCACATTTGTTGGAAGGGCGACAGTGGCAGCCCTCACTCAGAACTCCATCTCAGTGCCCTTTTTGTGGCATCTCGGCAGCTACTACTCCTGCTTCGTGGTATTTGGGGTCCTTGGGTTATGGTTTCCTGTTCCTTCTGGCTCTGATCCCGTGGAGGCCGTGGGGTTGGGCTCTGAGCCTGCCCTCTCATGGCGTGTGGCCAGCCATGGTTCATCACGTGTGGCACATGCTCTACTCAACATGACTGAATGATTATTGAATGACTGAATGATTATTGGGAGTGGCGGCCCTCTGGGCAGCTTGAATATCTTTTGGAGCCAAGGTGGGATTCTA
Source organism: Madoqua kirkii (assembly GCA_006408675.1). Classification (NCBI taxonomy): domain Eukaryota; kingdom Metazoa; phylum Chordata; class Mammalia; order Artiodactyla; family Bovidae; genus Madoqua; species Madoqua kirkii. The sequence goes on along the minus strand of SJYC01027321.1, from coordinate 14,326 downwards.
GGGTAGAGAGTGAGGCTGGGGGGCTGCGGCCGGAGCACGTGGGGTGCATTGTGAGGTGAAGGGAGTGAACAGCCCCTCATTTTCTCTGCTTGGCCCCAGGAGCGCTACTATGTACTGTATATCCGGCCGAGTCGCATCCATCGCCGAAAGTTTGACCCCAAGGGAAACGAAATTGAGCCCAACTTCAGCGCCACCAGGAAGGTGAACACAGGCTTCCTCATGTCCTCTTACAGTAGGTACCCTCTGCCCTTCCTGCCCCGGGGCTGTCCTACACTGTGGCCTTTCTTTGCCTCCAGAGGTCTCTTCAGTTCAGTTCAGTTCAGATCAGTCACTCAGTCATGTCTGACTCTTTGCGACCCCATGAATTGCAGCACACCAGGCCTCCCTGTCCATCACCAACTCCCGGAGTTCACTCAGACTCGTGTCCATCGAGTCAGTGATGCCATCCAGCCATCTCATCCTCGGTCATCCCCTTCTCCTCCTGCCCCCAATCCCTCCCAGTCGCTTAGGCGCTACAAAGTGTCTTCTCAGCATGACTGAAGTCCGTGTCTGGTCTGAGGGACATCTGGCTGGACTCTTCCTGCCCTCCGTTCACTCAGAGGCTCCCCAGTGCCCCGCCTCAGTCCCGAGGGCCTGCTGCCTTCCCAGCACCTCTTGTCTCCTGCAGTCTGGTGGAATCATTCTCCCCACCCCCAAGCTGAGATCAGCAGATTTGGGACTACCAGGGTAGGCAGTGAGAGGCTGTTGAAACCCTGGCTGAGCCCCTGTGCTCTGCCCAGGCCAAGATAAGCAGGCCAGTAGAGAATGTGAGGACCATCCAAATTTGCTGCTGGTTCCAGCAACCCCATCCCAGCCAGGGGAGACCTCTGCCTGGTCCCTGGAAGGCAGAATTGGGTGAAGGGCTTGAATCCTGCCTCCTCTGCTGACTAGCTGTGTAACCTTGGACAGATCACTTAACCTCTCTAAGCCCTAGCTTTCTCATTTGTAAATAGAGACAGTAAAAATGCTGACGCCTGCTGAGGGTTTGCTGTGTGCTGGGCCTCGTGCTAAGCACTTTATGTACACTAGCTCTTTTACACTTCATGTCAGTCCCATTGGGTAGGTACCACATTTCACCCATTTGTCAGGCACAGAGAGGTTAAGTAACTTGCCTGTGGTTACACAGCATGTACACCAGGCAGCCTGGCTCCAGAGCCCTTACCCATAATCCTCTGCATGCGCTCCTTGGTGAGCAGGGGCAGGATGGGAGCGCGGGTGTTTGTGAGCAGGTACAACAGTCAGCCCTCAGCTGGCTTCTAAAGAGCCCTTCCAGAGTGTTTGCTGTTACTCTGGTAATGACCACCTCGTGCCGGTGGAAGCCCACGGGGACAGCTGGCAGAGAGCATTTATTGCACACCTCATGTCCACTGCAGAGGTGGAAGCCAAGGGCGACTCGGACAGACTGACGCCCGAGGCGCTGAAGGGGTGGTGAATAAGCCGGAGCTGCTTGCGCTGACAGAGAGCCTCACCCCCGCTGAGACAGTGGCCTTCTGGATGCCTGAGTCAGAGATGGAAGCCATGGAGCTCGAGCTCGGGGCTGGGGTACGGCTGAAAACTCGAGGCGACGGCCCCTTCCTGGGTGAGCAGTGCAGCCCTCGCTGTGGCCTGATGTCCCCGTATGGCCTGTGGGGGGGCTCCTGGCTTCCTGCCTGAGGGCCCCTACCCCTCCTGCTTAGGGCTTACAGAGCAGGTCAGGTCTGGCCTCCCTGCAGACATGACCCCTTGAGATTGATTTCTCAGTTCCCTGGACAAGTGGCCTGGGGGCAACAGCCTGGACGTTCTGGATCCTGGGGTGCTGCTCAATCCTCTGGTTCCTGTGGCTGACCTCTCCTATCTGGGGCCCCCTCCAGGGACTCCCTGAGCACACTCAGGCCTAGAGGACCCCAGCAGAAGGGCCAGGCCCACTAGGTTTCCACCACGTGGAGAGAGGCCAGACAGTGTGAGGGAATTCTGAGGGAAAGGAAGGGAGCCTGAAGGAATTGTGAACTTCTCCTTTCAGATTCATTAGCCAAACTCGAGGCTGGAACAGTGACCAAGTGTAATTTCGCTGGCGATGGGAAGACGGGAGCATCCTGGACAGACAACATCATGGCCCAGAAGTCTTCGGAGGGGGCTGCAAGCGAGACCCGAGAGCAGGGGGATGGCGTGGCGGATGAGGAGTGGGTAGGTCCACAGAGACAGCTGTGGGCCTGGCGTTGGTGTGGTTTCTCTCTTGGGGGGTGTTTTGTATGGACTGGTTGCGGTTGGGTGGTAGCAGAAAGAGACAGCAATGTAACTTTACTCCCAGCTTTGGTGGACTTCCTGAGTGTGAGCCTGATAAAAAGTCCCTCAAGACATGAAGGGACCTTTCTTCCTGGTGGGCCTGAACTGTGCCAATCAACAAGACAGCCCCACAGATTTATAAAAGTAAAGGACAGGAAAAAGGGAGCGCAGAGGGGAAGCAAGGAGTTTAATGCCAGGAAGGCTCCAAACATTTCCACTTCAAGTGAATACATTAGTCATGTTGAGCCACTGAATGAACATTTCCCCCCACTCTGTTCTGGGCTTCCTGCCCAGAGTGGCTGGAAAATGGCTGACTTGGACCTTAATAGGTTTTTTGGCTCAAAGGTCAGCCCCCGAGTTGATCCTCAATCGATTCACAGTTGATTTGGTTTTTTGAGCTGTATTTCACCCGAAGATTTGAATTGGTGTCAAAAGACTCCCAAATTGAACATTTAAAACCAAGTCTCAAAAAAACGGGCTGTCTATCTAGCTGATGAAGTAAAGACATTAGCCAGAGAAAACAGGGGCAGATAGAGGAAATGGATTCCCTTTTGTCTTAATAAAGCGAGTCTTGGAGTATAAAACAATGGGAATTGCCAGGCTGGCTCCCCGGGCCAATGCTAATGAGATGAGGCCAAGGCAGGCAGCCGAGGGCCCCACTTGAGCGAACCCTTGTTTGATGACAATAGAAGACGTTTATGAAATACATACACTCTGTTATCTCTCTTTACGTCTAGGACGACTGAGGTCAGGGAGAGAAGGGGTGCCTCCCGGACCCACCGACACCACTGAGCATTTCTTCCATCAGCTTTCACTCTGGAGCTCAGGGGAACAGGCCCACCAAGCCTTACCTGGTTCTTCCCTACGGCCGCCATGGAATATACTCTTCAAACAAGCTCTGCTAAAATCAAATCTAAGACCCCGATGTTAGCCGTGGGGTGCCAGGCTGTGGCTCGTGGAAGGTCACTCCTTGGCTGTGAGTCTAGCCTTCCCCAGACATTTTCATGGGTGCCCTTGCCCTGAGCGGCAAGCCTTGTCTGTGGAGGCAGGCAGGGGGCGAGCCCCGCTGGAGCAGTCAGAAGATCTGGGCTTGCTGCAGAACTGGGGGCAGTCCCTCATCTGTACACAGAGTAGCTCCGAGGAGGAGTTAGCCTCCTTCTGTCCTCCCGTTTCCCGCTTTCCTCCTGCAGCTGCCCTCCTCCCCAGTATCTGTGTTGGGGGCCTCTGCCCTCCTGCTCAAGCCTCCTCTTCCCTCGTGCCCTTCTCGGCCCCCAGAACTGCCAGTTCTTTTTCTTCCTCTGGTTCTCTGCTGCCGTGGGGGCTCCTGTCTCCTGACCTCCCCTGGCTGTTTTCCTGGGGATGCTCTTTTTACGGAGGCTGAGCTCGTTCATAGGCATGGCTAGCTCGTCTCCTTCTCTCTGACTCCCTCCGCCAGGCCACACGTCACATTTTGGATAACACCTTTCTTTCTTGATTTGTACCTTGAGAATTTTTTATGAATGAGTAAAATTTGAGGAAAGGATTCCTCTACATTGACTATTTTATTATTAGGTATAAATTGAGCTGCTGTTGCTAAGTCGCTTCAGTCGTGTCCGACTCTATGCGAACCCATAGATGGCAGCCCACCAGGCTCCCCCGTCCCTGGGATTCCCCGGGCAGGAACACTGGAGTGGGTTACCATGTCCTTCTCCAATGCATGAGAATGAAAAGTGAAAGTGAAGTTGCTTAGTCGTGTCCGACTCAGCGACCCCATGGACTGTAGCCCCCCAGGCTCCTCCATCCATGGCATTTTCCAGGCAAGAGTACTGGAGTGGAGTGCCATTGCCTTCTCTGATAAACTGAGCAACCTCTCTATACGAAGACAGCTATATCTTTTTGTTTTTTGGCTACGCCACACAGCCTGTGGGGTCTTAGTGCCCCCACCAGGGACTGAACCCACATTCTTTGCATTGGGAGCTCAGAGTTTTAACCACTGGACCACCAGGGAAGTCCCAAAAGCCATACGCTTTTGATCATGGACATTATCTTGCGGGGTAATGTGCCCACATCCACATCAATGAAGAGATCAGGTGTTGAAATCTACATATCCTAAGAATAGGTAGGGACTTAGGATGTAGATCCTGCTTGCCTCAGGGAAAAGGGGGTGATGGTAAACTAACGAAGTCCCCTAATGGGTCAAACACAACACTAGATGCTTTCTGTAATGATAATTATGGTCACTGACAGGAGGGCCTCTTGGTTCTAGTACTTGTGCCAAGCACTTGCAATGTTTTACTTGTTACACCCATCCCAAGAGGCACAGGTGATTATTATTTACTTTATTTTTTTCATATGGCTTTCATGGTTGAGGTCCCAGCATGTATTATCATGGTTCAAACTGTCATTTGCCTCCCTGTATATTTGAGCCTGGACTCAACAGTATGGCTGTGAGGCTTGGGATTAACACTTCATTTAGACTGACCGAAGTTACAGGTGGCTGGAGTGCTCCTGAGTCTCTTCTGTTCTTGCTGCCCTTGTCTCAGTTCACATCTTGTTCCCTCATTCCGGCTACTATAAAAGCTGCTCGCCTAGAGTCCTGTGCCTGAATGGGGCTGGCTCACCTTGAGTATGCTGGGACCTCAAGCATGTGGTGGCCAGGGAGGGCTTAAACAGGAGGAGGACTGGGGACACTGACTTGGGGAGAGGCACCGAGAGGGGGCATCCTGCTGCCCAAAGAGTAGGGCAAGCTCCTGTGGGCAGGCCACCATCCTAAATAAACAGGCATGGTGTGTCAACTGGGGAAGCCCAGGGCAACAGCTAGGTTCCTTGGTCTCAGCAGGTTGGGGACGGGCTCCTGGAAGGAAAAGGCCATCATGGCGGGAGCTCAGAGAGTGATGGGAGTGGCACTGCGTTGGAGGAGAGGCTAGAGGTCAGGCATGGCATCTTCAGCATGTTAAGTGTCGATGTTTTAGGACATTGTCCTTAATATCTTGGAAGCCAGTGATCCCAGGGAGAGTAATATGATCTGATTTGTATATTTCAAAGATTGCTTGACTGCAGAGAAACTGAAGGAAATGAGCCCAGATAGGAGACTGCTGCTGTGGCGGGGGTGAGGGCCTAGAGTGATCTGGTCTATAGCAGTGGCAGAGGAGATGGAAAGGTATTCAGGCAGGCTGGTGGAAAGGGACTTTCCAGCAAGAGAAAAGGACCTACAAAGCCATGGAGATAGGGGAGTGGCCTGACCTTGGAATATACAATTTCTGTAGATGGTTACTGCAATATTACACCAACACATAAAATTTGATAATCCTTTTTCAACTGATTATAACCATTATATAACCATTATAACTGAGATAACCATTGTCTATATTGCTACATAGTCTTCGTACCATTGTTTTTAAGATTGATTGCCTTAATGAAGGTCCCTTGGAGGAGGTCATGGCAACCCACTCCAGTATTCTTCGATGAAGAATCTTAGGGACAGAGGAGCCTGGACAGGACTGAAGCAACTAAGCAGCAGCAGCAGCCTTAACAGTTCTGTCATTTTCCAAAATTTTGGTAGTTAATTGATCCCTATTTGGAGCTGTGTCAAAAGCTATTTTGTTATATAGTTCTCTCACCTGCCTGCCCCTCCCCCTTGACTATATTTGGGGGTCATTTCCTTAGGGATGGATTCCCAGGAGTCAGGTTACTGGAAATCTAGGGATTCTTTGTAAAGTCTTGTCATATTACCAGATTGCTTTACTAAATTATCTCACCAGCAAGGCAGAAAAGGACTATTTTCATGCTACTCTTGCCAGATTTGGATGTGATAATATTTTAAAAATTGATAAGGTGAAAATGATACTTTAAAGTTAATACTTTAGCCTTTTCCCCCATTAATAGTGAGCTTAAATATTTTTTTCATCTTTGTTTCCTAGATGTATATCCTTGTTATTCAGTTCCTTTGCCTATTTATTACTGAGGGGGACGGTCTTTTGGGTTGGTCAGTTATATTTTAAATATAACCATTTTCCATATTTTTAAAACTTTTCCATTAAAAAATTGATTTACAAACATAAAAATTTTATATATTAGTAGCTATGCTACTGCTTCTGTGTATTTGCTAAGTCATGTCCGACTCTTTTTGACCTCATGGACTGTAGCCCGCCAGGCTCCTCTGTCCATGGAATTTTCCAGGCAAGAATACTGGAGTGGATTGCAATTTTTCCCCTAGGGCATCTTCCTCACCCAGGGATCAAACCTGCCTCTCCTGCTTGGCAGGTGGATTCTTAACCACTGAGCCACCAGGCAAGCCCTTTGGTGTATATACTTCTAGTCTTTTACAAAGTACAGTGTCCCTGTATATACTTCGTGTAATCTTTCCACTCACAGCTATGCCATGAACATTTCCCTAGACCCTAAACCTTTCACAACATGATTTTTTATAACTTTAACATTTCTCAGATGCACGTGGATCAGTGCATTTAACCAATTTCTCATTTTGGAATAATGAGTTGTTGCTTCCCATTTCCCCCGAAATAAGACTACTGAGATGCACGTTCCTGAGAGTAAATCTTTTCACGCATCCAGAGTCGTTTTATTATAAATTCTAAACTGCAAATGCTGGGTCTAATGCTCAATATATTTTAAAGGCTTTTTTATACATATTGTCAACAGTCCTTTGGGCAGCTAATTCCCATTTGCAGCTCTATCTGCAATATAAGGACATGCTCCATTCAAACCCCACTAAGGTATTAAAAGAAAATACAAACCCTACCAATTTGGGGTCGCAGGTACCTTTTAAAAGGAACTGCATTAAAGATCCCTTAATTCCACCATTCGCTATCTACCATGGAGAGACAGCCCTTTTGCACGAGGAGGCACATATGTAATTCACTACAGCACTGTTTGTAATACCAAAAAGTAAAGATGTTCCCTAATGTTCGGAATGTTCTGCAGTGTCAGGCGAAAGTCATGACCGTGTGTGTTAACGCAGACCCAGATAAAGGGAGGCGCCCGCTTCGTCTTCACCTGGGAGCGCGGCTGCTTTTGCGGTTTCTGCTTCTCCATCCTATCCTTTTCCGACAGGCTCGGCTTTGCGCAGGGCTGGGATTCTGCGGAAAGCAGTCATTCTAGACAAAGGGCAAAGAGCCGCGTTCGCGTCCTGCCCAGGCCCTAAATGGCAACCGACGCCGGCCAAGGTGACGGCCCTCCCCAACCTCGGTGTCCGCAGCAGTCTCTCCCCGCCATCCAGCCGCCCAGCCTAGAGAGCCTTTCTCCAAGGCTTGCCGGGAAGCCGGACTCTTCGTGGTCAGGCCCCTGGGCGCCGGGACGTGTTTCCGGGGACCACTCTCAGCAGCGCACCAGCCGGAAGCGTCCTTGTTGTGGCGGAAGGAGAGGCTCTCTGGAAGCAGCCGGTGGTGAAAGGAGCGTGGCGGGCAAAGATGATTCAGGCGATTCTGGTTTTCAATAACCACGGGAAGCCGCGGCTGGTCCGCTTCTACCAGCGTTTCGTGAGTGCGCAGCTTCGTCACGTCCTTTCAGGGCGCCTGCGCCCCCTTCCCTTTTTGGGGGCCGTACGGCGCTCGCGGGCATTGCCCGCTGACCTCAGGGTCCCGCAACATGAGTGACCCCAGACTCAGCCTTCCGCGGACGGCAAGTCCCGGAAGGATTCTTCCAGTCTCGGGCCTTGGGTCCCACGCCCTGCTTCCCCGGCTCTTTCCTCCCTCTTCCTGGACCCGAACACTTCTGTGCCATTCTGGGACACTTCTCCCAGAGTCTCGGGGCACTTTAAATGGTGGTGGTGTGCCTTCTTGACAGCTTGAACTAAGTCTTATTAATCTTGTTGGTCGCTAAACGCAGTTGCCCGAGGAGGAAGAAATATGCAGCTTTTTAATGGTTTTTGCTTTAGCCAGAGGATTTGAAAAATGCTTTCTTGGAATTATTTTACTTCAGTGTAGGCTAGAAGTGCCCAGGGACTAGACATCTTTCATTCTGTAGAATTGAAGAAAGTTTCAAAGTGGGAAATATCGAGAAATTATAAATGCTGCCGCGTGAGGGCTCAGTCAGTGAGTGATAATGCAAGTTCGAATTTTCCAAAGACGGTCCTCTGAAAAAATAAGCATCATCATTTGCCTCCTGCACCCGGACGTTTTATTTCTTCGTGGCTAGGTTTCAAAATGTTATGTACATAATTGGTGGGCTGAGAAAACCAGAAAGGGGAAAGTGTCAGAAAACTTACATTCAGACCTCAGGAATACCTTTTTTTTTTAACCCTTGTGTCAAGTTAACAAACCTCTTTCAGATTTTGTTTCCTCTTGTTAAATAGAATGAATAGAAATGAAAGAAATTTTGGGGGTACCTTTTAAGTAGAATTTTATAGCTTGGTTGCATTTTATTAAATCATATCGATTTATATTAACATTCAGTAACTATTCAGTTTGCATTTTGTGTCAGTTTTTATCAAGATTTTAAAAGTGTTATTGTGATATGTTACATACCTACAGTTCACCTTTTAAAAATATACAGTGGAATGGTTTTTACTACTTTAAAAGTTATACAACCGTCACCACAATTTTAGCATTATCCCCAAAAGGAATCCCTACCCATTAGCAATTATTCTGTATTTCCTCCTCAATTCCCCTAGTCTTAGGCAACCAATGATCTGTTTTCTCTCTCTCTAAATTTGCCTGTTCTGGACATTTCATGTAAAATGGAATCATACAATATGTGGGCTTTTATTACTGACTTCTTTCTTTTAGTATAATGTTTTCAAGCTTCATCCATCTTGTAGTGTTACCAGTTCTTTATTCCTTTTTATTGTCAAGTTACATTCCAAGATAGGTTTCCCAGGTGGTGCTAGTGATAAAGAACCTGCCTGTGGATGCAGGAGACGTAAGAGGCCTGGGTTCAGTGGCTGGGTGGGGAAGATCCCCTGGAGGAGGAAATGGCAACCCACTCCAGTATTCTTGCCTGGAGAATCCCATGGACCGAAGAGCTGGGTGGGCTACTGTCCACAGGGTTGTAATGAGACGCTAGTAAAGTGACTTGGCACATCCCATTGAGTGGATCTATCACATTTTGATTATCAGATGCTGTTTCTACCTCTGGCTCTTGTGAATAATCTGCTATAAACATTCATGTACAAGCTTTTTTGTGTGTGTATTTTCATTTCTCTTGGGTATGAATCTCGGAGTAGAATTGCTGAGTCACATAGTGACTGTAGTTGTCATTTGGATGAACTGCCAAACTGCTTTCTAAAGTGGCTATGCCATTTTACATTTCTATCATCCGCCTTCCGATGGAGGGGACTCAGTTTGAATCGTGGATTGGGGACCTAAGATCCCACGTGCCCTGGGGCAGCTAAGCCCATTCGCAACTACTGAGCCTGTATGCTGCAACTAAGACTCAACGCAGCCAAAAGTAAATGTGTTTTTAAATTCTAATTTTCCTACCTCTCTGTCAACATTTTCTATTATGGTTTTGATCAAAGACATTTTAGTAGGTGTTAAGTAGATTTTCCGTGTGGTTTTGGTTTTTTTCTAATGACTGAGTTTTTTCATCCTCTTACTGACATTTGTATATCTTCATTGGAGAGCGTAGGATTTTTAAGAACTAAATTAGCTCTTCAGTGAAAATAACCTTGGAAACTGCAAAGTACTAAAAGATTTGAGGGAGTATGAAAATCACTGAGAGATGTAAGCAGTTGGTAATTTACTATTTTGTTGAATTAGAAATTAGGTAGCCTCACCATTTCATACTGCTTACCTACTGTCTACCGTCACTTCCGGGTACAATCAGATAAAAGGCTTTAGTTTCAAGATTTTTTTTGGTTTAAAAATGCTGGTGCTTAGCGTGTTTTGTATTTCTGGGTACACAGTTAGGCATTTACAGCATCCTGGTATCTGTGAACTTTGTGAGTTCTTTTAAATGGAAACCAGAAAATTGTGATTGATTTACTTAAACTTACAGTGACCTATTAGCAAGTTTTTATTATTCATCCATTCATTAAATATGGAGAGCCACTGTGTACCTGTGTAAGTCAAAGTTATGAAAAGTAATTGCTCCACAATAATGTTTTTCCTCTTTTTTCTTCTGTTTCTTTTAAATAACGAACCACTTCTAGCCTAAATTCAGTGCTATAGAGGGAAAGGGGTTAATGTTACTTGAGTTTATTTTCTGACTCTGAGGGTAAGTCCAGTCTGATGGTTTTCTTAAGCTTTGCTACTCAAAATGGTTCTCAGATCAGCAGCGTTCTTATTACCTGGAAACTTGTTAGAACTGCAGTCTCAGGACCTAGCCCAGACCTACTAAATTAGCCTGCGTTTTAACAGTATTTCCAGGTGATTCATTGTTTAAACTCACTGAGTTGTTGTTGCTTTTTTTGGCTGAGACACCTCGCTTGAGATATCTTAGTTCCCCTGCCAGAGACTGAACCTGTGTCCTTGGCAGTGAAAGCGCAGAGTCCTAACCATTGGACTGCCGGGAAAATCCCATTATATGTTGAGATTTGAGAGCACTGGTCTAGAGCTTTTAATTTTGTCTCTTTTTTTTTTGGCCGAGAGCCATGTGGGATCTTAGTTCCCCAACTAGGGATTTGAATCCACACCCCTAGCAGGGGAAGTGCAGAGTCTTAACCACAAGACTGCCAGGGAAGTCCTTGTTTTTGTTTCAGTAACTGATTTCTCCATATCTTTTTTTTTAACATACTTAGTATGAACCTCATATGTATAAATAGAAACCAAATGTGGGTCATCAAGAGATCCCATCACATTTGAGCTTTCTGGTGTGTAGTAAGTGAATAGTAAGTGAAAAAAGCTATTTATAGATCTTATTGTTCAAGATTCAAATCTCTTAGTAGAATATTTTCTGCTTTCTCAGTAGTACTTTGTTGGTCACACAGCATCTTATATATAAAATCTGTATTACCGGTATTCAGTTCAGTTCAGTTGCTCAGTTGTTTCCAACTCTGCAACCCCATGGACTGCAGCACGCCAGGCTTCCCTGTCCATCACCAGCTCCCAGAGCTGCTTAAATTCATGTCCATCAAGTGGGTGATGCCATCCAACCATCTCATCCTCTGTCATCCCCTTCTCCTCCTGCCTTCAGTCTTTCCCAGCATCAGGGTCTTTTCCAGTGAGTCAGTTCTTTGCATCAGGTGGCCAAAGTATTGGAGTTTCAGCTTGAGCATCAGTCCTTCTAATGAATATTCAGGACTGATTTCCTTTAGGATGGACTGATTTGATCTCCTTGCGGTCCAAAGGACTCTCATGCAGGTTTTTAAAACATGTACATGATTACATCTTGACTTCCCTACAGTGGTAGATCTATTGACGTTTGTTATTTGCCCTGGCATAGATGTATTCTAGGGTAATATGAAGTCACTCAGTCGTGTCCAACTCTTTGCGACCCCGTGGACTGTAACCTACCAGGCTCCTCTGTCCGTGGGATTTTCCAGGCAGTAGTACTGGAGTGGATTGCCATTTCTTTGTCTAGGGGATCTTTCCAACCCAGGGATTGAACCCAGGTCTCCTGCATTGTAGGCAGACGCTTTACCATCTGAGCCACCAGGGAAGTCCCTATAAAGTATCTCAGGACTCTGCCTTCTAGGTATTCTTTAACCTTGTGTGAGAATTCTTTGACCTTGTATGAGATATATCAGCTCACCTAGCAGGACAGTAATGGTTAGGGACTAGATATCTAGGTAAATATACCCTATTTTATTTCCTGTAACAGAGCCTCTTCCATTTTCTATAGCTTCTCCTTTTATTTTTCCCTTTACTCATCATTTCTGTCTTTTCAGGAAACTGGTACCAAATGTTCAGATCATTCCTGCTTGGAAGGGATATAGTTTTTCAGGCTTTTCCACTGACTCACTTTATTTCTTTTATTCCATAGCCAGAAGAAATTCAGCAGCAGATTGTTCGGGAGACCTTTCATCTAGTTCTCAAGCGAGATGACAACATCTGTAACTTCTTGGAGGGTGGAAGGTAAATCATCAGTTTTCTCCCCAGTATCCAGTATCGGGTGGCCGTTATCATGCCATTACTGCTTCTTCAAGCAGTGCTTAAGTGTCTGGTGAGTTGATGCAGTTGAGCTGAGCTGAGCATAGTCTGCTCAGGGAGAGACTCAGCTCTGTTTGGGAAGCTATTAAATGGTTGTGCTTCAGATATTTAAATGTTTGGTTCCTGGGAGGATGCTGCTGTTAAGTCACTTCAGTCGTGTCCTACTCTGTTCGACCTCATAGATGGCAGCCCACCAGGCTCCCCCATCCCTGGGGTTCTCCAGGCAAGAACACTGGAGTGGGTTGCCATTTCCTTTTCCAGTGCGTGAAAGTGAAGTCACTCAGTCGTGCCTGACTCTTTGCAACCGAATGGACTGCAGCCCATCAGGCTCCTCTGTCCATGGGGGACAAGAGTACTGGAGTGGGGTGCCATTACCTTCTCCGTCCTGGGAGGATGGGTAGAAGAAAAAACGAAGTAAAATGGCTTTAGGCACCTCTGCCAAATTTAGCTGCCCTTCACCTATGGACATGGCCTATTGTTTGGCCTAGCCTCCCGTTTTCTTTTGGGCCCGTTTTCATTCCTTGGCACAGAGCTTCTCTTTGATATGTTCAATTCAAATACGAGCTTTTAAATGTTTCCCATCTTCCACAGTTTGATTGGTGGCTCTGACTACAAACTGATTTATCGGCATTATGCTACCCTCTACTTTGTATTTTGTGTGGATTCCTCAGAGAGTGAACTTGGGATCTTGGACCTCATCCAGGTATGTGTAGCAGGTAATGATGGTAGCCACTTCAGAAAGTTTGGTCTGGAGTTTTAGTAGCTAAAAATTTTTGATCTGTATGTAGATCCTTTAGTCAGTCTCTTTATTGATACTGGTAAACATTGCTGCATGTCCACCAGGTGGTGCTGTGAGAAAGCTCCTTAGCAACCCTCAACCATTCTAGCCCTTTTAGGTTCTCTGCTTCTCCAGCTGTCACTGCCCTTGGCTTTCTTATGAGTCTGACACCAATTCCTTATATATTCTCCCCCTACTCCACACCTGAAGCAAGTAACTCAGTTCTCCATGGACACTCACCAGGGGTCCCTCAAATTTACTCAGTTCTGACACTTATCTACCTGAAGATGGACACTGACATCAGGTCCAGGTTGTCTGTCCCCTGTGCATTTGACTACAGCCTGTAGATTGACTCTGCCCAAGATTGCTTCCTCACATGATTTCCTCCTCAGGTTCAGTTAATTTGCTAGAGTGGCTCACAGAACTTTATAGAGAAACATTTTATTCTGTGCTAGCTTAATGTGAAAAGATATGACTTAGGAACAGTCAGACAGAAGAGGTGCATAGCACAAGGCAGGGGAAAAAGGGCATGGAGCTTCTGTGCCGTCTCCAGGGTGTCACTCTCCTCAAATCTCCACATTTACTAACATAGAAACTCAGAAACCTATCCGTTTTGGGTTTTATGGAGGCCTCTTTACATAGGCATGATTAAGTCATTGCCCATTGGTGATTGATTGAGTCTGCATCCCCTCTCCCCTCCCAGAGATCAGTAAGTGGAACTCAAAGTTCCACTTGGTTCCCATGGTAACCAGCCCCTATTCTTTGATGCTTTCCAAAAATTAACCTTAGTAGCAGAACAAGGCAACCCTATCATTTTAGACATTCCAAGGTTTTTAGGAGCCAGCAACAAGGATGAATACCAAATACTTGTCATTATAAATTATACTATCATGTCATGTTTTGAAATTTTTTTTCAAGTATCAAACTAAATATTTTAAAATACATACTTTATATTTTCACTTGTAATTCTAGCCTGAAACAAAGGAACTTGATGTTTTGTCTAATATATACAGTCTTGACATAGGTAAACATGATTTTTTAAGGCTTTTTGAAAATTAGAAATGCCTTACAGATTTGTTTTCATTACTTTCATGGAAATTGAGGTATGTGGGACCCTATACTGGGAACCATTGATTAGGACAATTCCATTATTTGGTACATGATATTCTAGATAGACTTTGTGTGACTTTAATAAGTCACTTAAATTGAAAGCACTCAAAAA
>SJYC01027320.1:0-46208 GCA_006408675.1 Madoqua kirkii | reverse complement strand
CAGACTAAAAAAAGTCATCCTGCTTAAGTGTGTTTTATGGAGTAGATTGGTTATAATCCAAAAGCCTCTCAAAAAGAAAATGTTAGTCAGATATTACATATTACTATTGGACAGAATCATTAAATAAAATCTTAGCCAGTTATTTGTTGAAGCAAGGAGTCATGAGACCTGTCTCTTGTTTTGGATTCTCCTATCAACAAGCAGTATGATCTTTAATCATTCATGTTTTGTTGCTGTAAGGGTTTTTGTTTCATGTTTTGGCTCTGTGTGTATGAGCATTTGTTTTGATTTATAAGTAAGATGTTCTTTTCTAACTAAATTTTTTTCTCTCTGGAATACTGAATACTAAAAGAATTATTCATTATGTTCTAATAGTCTGTATTCCAAGGATACAAGTTAGATTAACAATGAAATATTCTTGTGTGTATGCTTAGTCGCTCAGTCATGTCCAACTCTTTGCAACCCCATGGAGTGTAGCCCGTCAGGCTCCTCTATCCATGGGGATTCTCCAGGCAAGAATACTAGAGTGGGTTGCCATTTCCTCCTCCAGGGGATCTTCCCACCCCAGGAATCAAACCCAGGTCTCCTGCACTGCAGATGAACTCTTTACCATCTGAGCCACATCTCTGTTACAGCAATAAGAAAGATAGTAGAAACTAATGTAATTTCATCCAGTAGATGCTCAGAGAAATAATTACCCAGATTATTTTTCTGAACTACTCTTAAGTTGGAATAGGAAGTATTTTTATTTGGTTATTTAGTGCATGTTTATTCAGTGTTTATTGTTGAAGAAATAATACACTTACGTGGCTCAAAATTCAAAAGGTATACCAAGAGTATATAGTAAAAACATCTTTCTTCTCCTCTCCCCCAGTCACCCGAAACAGCCAATTTTAGTTCTAAAACCAAGAGCCAGAGTTTTCTCAGGGGAGAAATCTACAGGTATTTATCAGAAGGGTGTCTCTTACTGTTCACTCTGATTTGAGCAAACATTTGTAATGAGTGATTTAAAAAGAAATGAATAAATAACATAGTTAAGGAAGAGAGCAGGAAGTTATCACTGTAAGATGGCCTGATATTGTACCTAGAAAACCTTAAAAAAAGAAAAAAAGTGAGCAGAGATTGTAACAGGTAATGAATGATATGAGCAAAATGGCAGAATATGAGACCAATTTATCAAAACAGAACTTCCTCTTTCTTGTGAAAGCAGCTAGAAAATTCATAATTAAATTTCACTTATAGTAGTGACAAAGTATATTTAATGTTTGGAAATTAACTTAGTATGGGATACTTGGCATTGAGTCCAATAAAACTGAGGGATCCTAAAGGGAGAACATAAAGGAATTCTTGAAATAAGTGGAACTACAAGCCCTTTCCTTACTGGGAAGAGAGCAGAGATGACAGTAGTGATCAATAGATGAAATGGGAAACCGAGTATAAATCCAAGAGATCTTGTTGAACTTGGTGAAGAGAAAGTTTATCAGGAAAAATGAATGGCCAAGAAATGCAGAAATATGTTTTGAGAAGAAAAGGGCAGTAATGAGTGATTGGCTTTACTAGGCTTCAGAATATGTAGTGGTTGCAGGTGAAATTCTTATCCACCTGGAAAATCCAAACTAACTGGAAAACAGAACTAGCAGTAGAATTCAGGGACTGGATACAGGTTTAATATATAAAAATGAGTAGCTTTCCCTTAGCAATAATAAGTTAGAAAACATAAAATTTTAAAGAGGCCCACTCATGATAGCAAAAAATTCCTTTAGGTACCCAGGGATAAATGTAAAAATGTAAGACCTATATGGAGAAAACTTTGGAATTCTGCTGAAAATATGATAAAAGAGTGAAATAAATTAATAAAGCATACCCTTTGCCTTTGGAAAATTATTAAATTATATATATACGTACATAAGTTACTTTTAAAAAGTACAATTGACCTTTGAATAATACAGGGGCCAAGGGGTGCTGACCCTCCGTGCTGTTAAAAATCTGTGTGTAACTTACGGTGGACCCTCCTGTATACCCAGTTCCTCTGTATACACAGTTCTTCTGTGTACACATTTCCTCCATATCCATGGTTCCTCATCTTTGGATTCAACCAACTAGAGACTGTATAGTACTCTAGTGTTTACTATTGAAAAAAATCTGAGCATAAGTGGACCCGCACTGTTCAAACCTGTGTTGTCCAAGGATCAACTGTGCTTCCAGCTTATAAATTACTAAAAACCCAATCAGAATCCTAATAAGATTACTGTTGCTTTTAAGTAATTTTTATTGTGAGACATGTATACGTAACAAAGACGGAAAACGTGCCTATAGAGTTTGAAGAATACCAATTTAAAGAAGAAATTGTCACCCAGATTAAGAAACAGTACATTGCTAGGGCCTTAAATCTCCTGTGTCCCTCCTCAATTTTATCCTTCTCATTCACTTTTTCAGACTTTTAAGTTGATCACTGCTTTCTTCTCTGTATAGTTTTATCATGTGATACATATTCCCTAAATGATACTTTGCTAGTTTGGAAAAACTTGTGTGTAAGTAGCAATGTAAGGAAAGGATATTTTCCCACCTTTTATGTAGATTCAGGGGCTGGCAAAACTAAATTGATGGCAGGAGTTAGGATGGTGGTTACCTTTGGAGACAAGGCTTCTAGGGAGCTCTAATGCTGCATTTCAGTATCAGGATGGCGTTTACATAGTATGTTCATTGTGAACTCATTCAGCTGTACCCTTATTTGTACACTTTTCTGTTTAAGTCTTATATTTAAAGGTAAATTAAAATTGTTAAGCATGTTAATTATGTTGATTCATGGAAAAGTATTTTGAAGTAAATGTTCGTTGAAATTCACCAGACAGAGCTGTTTAACACCTTCATAATGAAAAATTCTTTCCCATGAGTAAGGGCGGCTTGGGGAAAGGACATATTATAAATAGTTATTTTGTTATTTTTATATTAATAAATTAGCATCTTATAAAAGGGGAAAGAAAGCCACATGTGTCTGCTGGTTGTGTTGCTATACTGAAAACAAGGTGATCCTGTCCTAAGTTGCCCCCTTCAGACTGGGATAAGTGGTTTGGAGTACATTGGGGTTTTTTGTTGGTTTTTGAGATTTATCGTAAGGCAAATAGTATCTTGACTGCCCCGTTTACTTTCTCATGTGACATTTTATGAAGATAGGAATTGTGTATCTATTTCTCCTTGTTTCCTAGGTTTTCGTGGAGACTCTGGACAAGTGTTTCGAGAATGTTTGTGAATTGGATTTGATCTTCCATATGGATAAGGTACTACTCTCCCAAGCCAGGGTTATTGGGAAGCTAAGAACTTTGACCATCTCTAGCCATCTGGTTTATAGTTTTGGGAGTACTTTGCTAAGATTTGTTACCAGTTTTAACACACACAGGATTATTATTGGGCCTGTATTATGGTTCATTTTTCACAGACAGACTTGTTGGTTTAGGGCAATGATGGCTACCAGGCCAATGGTGAGATAAGTAGGTTTATGTTGCTTTTGAAATGAGTTTTCTAGGTATACTCCAGTCACAGTGACGCTTTGAAATAAACATTGCATGAAGTTGTTCTGGGTTTTTTTTTGGCTGCTCTGCAGGGCATCTTAGTTCCCCCACCAGGGGTCAAACCCATGCTTCCTACACTGGAAGCACAGAGTCTTAACCACCAGAACGCCAGGGAAGCTCTGACACAAGGGTTTTTGACTTAGTGAAATTTACACCTAAAGAGTAATATAGTGACTGAGACATCAGTAACATATTTTGAGGTCAGGTGATTGATATTCTGTAGCCTGCCAGGCAGAATTGAAGTGGGCCAAAGTACATGTCCGCAGTTAGAAGTTGCTAGCATCTAACAGTGACATGGAGAAGGCAATGGCACCCCACTCCAGTACTCTTGCCTGGAAAATCCCATGGGCGGAGGAGCCTGGTAGGCTGAAGTCCCTGGGGTCGGTAAGAGTTGGACATGACTGAGCGACTTCACTTTCACTTTTCACTTTCCTGCATCGGGGAAGGAAATGGCAACCCACTCCAGTGTTCTTGCCTGGAGAATCCCAGGGACGGGGGAGCCTGGTGGGCTGCCGTCTATGGGATCACACAGAGTCGGACATGACTGAAGCGACTTAGCAGCAGCAACAGTGATATGGCTAACATCCTCATGTGCAAAATTACATGTGGGAGATAGCCAGGAAGGGGATAGATAGGGACTTCTTTTATCCCGCTCAGCACATGCTGTCCCCAGTGCTGGTGGAGGTGGGTGCATCTTAGATTTGCTTGGCTCTGGTCTTTCTCCCACTGATTATCATCTCTATGGTCCATGGCCCTTGGAGGGAGATAAAGATGTTTAGGAGACTATTGCTCATTGCTGAGCCATGATCCTTTATTAGTCTGTTCTCATCATGACAAGGCAGGTTATTTTTAGATCCATCACTGTCATCGTGAGGACTTTGACATCTCAGTAGAATCTTCAGTCTCAGTTAACTTTCCCAGAGTTTTCCTAGGGTACTTTCTGGGCCAGTGCAGTGGGTGTTGGAATGGAGTAACGTTTTCTCTCTCAGCATCTGGCTTGGCTGTGTGGCTCCCTGAGCAGCCTGGTACAAGAGAATCACAGAACCTCATTCCTTTTGTATTAATAGGTACTTGACTTGAGGTTCCCTGACAGCCTCACAAGGCTTCCAGGGCTCACCAAAGCTTTTGAGGTGGTCAGTCTCTCTTTTCATATGAAAGGATCTTAGAAACTTCAGAGACCTCTTACTCCTCCTCTTTGCAGCTAATAAGAGTTGTAGACCAGGGCTTCCCTGGTAGCTCTGCTGGTAAAGAATCCATCTGCAGTGGAGATGACCACAGTTTGATTCCTGGGTTGGGAAGATCGCCTGGAGAAGGGAACGGCTACCCACTCCAGTATTCTTGCCTGGAGAATTCCATGGACAGAGGACCCTGGCGGGCTACAGTCCATGGGGTCACAGAGTCGGACACGACTGAGTGACTTTCACTGTCAGTTGCTAAAGATGCTGCTCTCTGGTAATTTCTGTCAAGGAGAGGCATAGCTCAACTCCATTTTCCTTCTGTACCAGTGGGGAAAAAGGTTAAGATTAAAGAGACTTGAGAATATGGAAGGAATAGAGGAATGCCTTCCATAGGCCTTATTGTTACTATTATTTTAAAGCAATTAAAAAAAAATTGTGAAATACAAGGTGTTACCACCTGGTTTCAAGGTGAGGATAGATAGGGACTTCTTTTATCCCGCTCAGCACATGCTGTCCCCAGTGCTGGTGGAGGTGGGTGCATCTTAGATTTGCTTGGCTCTGGTCTTTCTCCCACTGATTATCATCTCTATGGTCCATGGCCCTTGGAGGGAGATAAAGATGTTTAGGAGACTATTGCTCATTGCTGAGCCATGATCCTTTATTAGTCTGTTCTCATCATGACAAGGCAGGTTATTTTTAGATCCATCACTGTCATCGTGAGGACTTTGACATCTCAGTAGAATCTTCAGTCTCAGTTAACTTTCCCAGAGTTTTCCTAGGGTACTTTCTGGGCCAGTGCAGTGGGTGTTGGAATGGAGTAACGTTTTCTCTCTCAGCATCTGGCTTGGCTGTGTGGCTCCCTGAGCAGCCTGGTACAAGAGAATCACAGAACCTCATTCCTTTTGTATTAATAGGTACTTGACTTGAGGTTCCCTGACAGCCTCACAAGGCTTCCAGGGCTCACCAAAGCTTTTGAGGTGGTCAGTCTCTCTTTTCATATGAAAGGATCTTAGAAACTTCAGAGACCTCTTACTCCTCCTCTTTGCAGCTAATAAGAGTTGTAGACCAGGGCTTCCCTGGTAGCTCTGCTGGTAAAGAATCCATCTGCAGTGGAGATGACCACAGTTTGATTCCTGGGTTGGGAAGATCGCCTGGAGAAGGGAACGGCTACCCACTCCAGTATTCTTGCCTGGAGAATTCCATGGACAGAGGACCCTGGCGGGCTACAGTCCATGGGGTCACAGAGTCGGACACGACTGAGTGACTTTCACTGTCAGTTGCTAAAGATGCTGCTCTCTGGTAATTTCTGTCAAGGAGAGGCATAGCTCAACTCCATTTTCCTTCTGTACCAGTGGGGAAAAAGGTTAAGATTAAAGAGACTTGAGAATATGGAAGGAATAGAGGAATGCCTTCCATAGGCCTTATTGTTACTATTATTTTAAAGCAATTAAAAAAAAATTGTGAAATACAAGGTGTTACCACCTGGTTTCAAGGTGGATTCCTTTTCAGTTGTCACTTGTTGCTTACCAAGCCAGATCCACGTCTCAGATCATGATTTTAGGGATAGATTTTATCAGGGAAAGGAAATTCCCAAGCAGTAGAAGAGGAGGCACTGGTCTTCCATCCTCCTGTTGTCCCCATGGGGAGGGCCTGTCTTTGCTAGAGTGGTGCCCCCCACCTCCCCCGCTACCCTCCCCCTTCCCCACAGTGCCCTCTCTTTTTATCCGGCAGCTAAGGGAGCAAACTTACTAGTGAGATACACAAACTGCCTGGATACTAGACAGTCTGTGTTTGGGTGCCAGCTTTCTGTAGAAATTGTCTCAGAATGCCAGCTGCCTAACACCTGAAAACTCAGAGGCCTGTGGGATGATATACCTGGAGGAGGCAGTTGAGGGTCCTGTGGGAAGTTGAGCTTGGGTCCTTTGCACTTTAGTTTACAATTTAGGGTCAGTTTTTAAGTTACACATGTGCTCATGCACACACACACACACACACACACACACACACCTGTCTCTTATACACATCTGGCTACAGTCCATGGGGATGCAAAGAGTTGGACACAACTGAGTGACTTCAGGAGAAACAAAAGTAACCATGAAGAACCATCCAGTCATATTTCCCTGGAAGTGTCACACACAGCAACACACACACACACACACACACACACACACACATGCCTGTTGGAGTTTTGATTGGAATTGCATTGAATCTATAAAACATTGAGGAGAATTTACTTTTTATAATATCCTTTTATCCATGTTACAGTGTATCTGTTTCTTTAGGTCTTTGAGGTTTCTCTTAACTTTTACAGTTTTTCCCATAGAGATTTTACATATCTTCTATTAAATTTGTTCTTAGATACCTGTTTGTTTATGTACTGATGTTTTAAACATTCATTTTTTTCCTTTATTGCTGCTATCGTCATATAGAAATCACTTTATTTCTGCATGTTGATGTTCAATTCAGAATTATGTTAGACTCTTACTAATTCTGATATTTTATCTGTAAACATTTTGATCATTTCTTTTCACTCCTGTACATTTCATGTCTTTTTCTTGCTCAGCCCTACTGACTAGGAACTCCAATGTAATGTTGAATAGAAGTGGTGATAGTCCTCATCTCATTTTGATCCTGATTTCAAAGGGAAGTCCTCTTCCTGTCAGTATTTGCTATATATATATAGTATTTGCAGTATAGTCAGTTTGAAGGTAAATGTTCTTTATTAAGTTAA
Organism: Madoqua kirkii; assembly: GCA_006408675.1. Taxonomy (NCBI): domain Eukaryota; kingdom Metazoa; phylum Chordata; class Mammalia; order Artiodactyla; family Bovidae; genus Madoqua; species Madoqua kirkii. Next base: position 38,730 of record SJYC01027320.1, on the reverse strand, counting down.
AGGGAGTGTCTTCTCTTTTTAGGGCTAAGAATTTTTTGTCATGAAAAGTTGTTAAAATATATCAAGAGCTCTTTCTCCGTCTCCTGAGGGAATTACTTTTTTTTTCTGTATTATTCTAATATTGTTTTTTAATTATTTGTGAGGATACTTGCTAAAGCAGTAAAGTAATCTCAGTCCCATCTATTTTATTGCACATGACTTTTGCAGGAAATAAAAGGCCATAAAAATATTGTTCTTTCTTGTATGTCTTATCTTCAGATGAGTTCTATACAATGTTTTGCTGTGGCTGCACATTTCTTTTACAGGTTGTAAAACTGTTTTATTTTTAGTTGCTCTATGACATCAGGAAATTGCTGTCCATATCTCTTAAGGTTTTTGAAAAGTGATGATCCAAGGAACCCGAATCTCTCTCTACTCGCCATATAATGTCAGCAGGTATCTTCCAACAGGTGGCTTTCTTTCAGTGGGGTTTCAAGCTCACCTTTGCCCTCAATGTAGAGCAGCTGCTAATCCAGGCATATCTTCTGCTGATAGAAGAAAATGGTCTTTTTACTCAGATAGGGAAAGGATCTATCATAAGACAATAAGAATGTCACCTTTAACGCCATTCTTAATTGAAGAGTCCACCTCAAGTCAGGATTCCCCTCAGAGGGTTTTACACTATGCGTTGATTGGGTCATCATGGGTAGCTGCCCCATTCCTCTATGCAGTGGTGGCTGGATCAGGAGGCCTGTGTAAGGACCAGAAATGACTGAATTCCTGCGGTCCTGGGAGTTGTTTTTTTTCTTCCTAATCTTGAGATTTCTTTCTCACCTTCTAAGTTATTTTTGTCAATGCCTGTTTTTATTACTGCAGCTCTCTTCACCTCTTCTCTCATCCTTTCTTCCTGTATTAAAGAAAGTTTAATTCATTCCATTTCTAGAACTAAGTTCTCTCCCTGTCCCTAATATACATCATAAATCTCACTTCTTCAGCTCACCTCTGAGATGTCTTTATTTACTCTTTCTTCTGTAACTGCAAATTTCCCCAGGTTGCCCCAGTCTCTCACAGAATACAGCTCTCCCATGGTTCTGCTGCTCCTTCTGACTGTCATTTCATTTCCGTCATTTCATTGAAGGTAAACTTCTTCAGTGAGTGAGTAATTTGTACCCAGTCTTGCATTTCTACTTTATCTTTTCTTTTTCTGGAGCCTATAGCCTGGTTTTCACTTCTACCCAAAATTCACTGATTATTTCCTAATTCCACTTGCCAGTCATCACCTTCTTTATAGTGTTTCTGCAGCATTTGATACTGTTGATCATTCCATGGAGCACTGCCTTAATCCTTTTCCTGCCGTAGTTTCTGTCACATAGAACTCTCCTGGTTTTTCTCTTATCTCTTCCCACCTTCTACCAGTAAATTATATTTCTACTTTATCTTTTCTTTTTTTGGAGCCTATAGCCTGGTTTTCACTTCTACCCAAAATTCACTGATTATTTCCTAATTCCACTTGCCAGTCATCACCTTCTTTATAGTGTTTCTGCAGCATTTGATACTGTTGATCATTCCATGGAGCACTGCCTTAATCCTTTTCCTGCCGTAGTTTCTGTCACATAGAACTCTCCTGGTTTTTCTCTTATCTCTTCCCACCTTCTACCAGTAAATTATGATGTCAGTCCTCTCTCACTTTACTCCTTTCCTTCTCATGCTTCCCTCTTAGGTCCCAGTTGCTCAAAGACATTTCTTTCTCATTTCATTCTAGCGTGTTGTCTCTTCTTGCCCCTTCTTATCTGTAGCCAGGTTCAACATGTGTCTCCTGAAAACTGTTTCTTCCCTTAGCGTCCCTTTTTTGGTGGCAGTACCAGTATTCTGGGTCAGGTACATGCAAAACCTTTCCTTCTTCTCTCATGCCCCCAATAGCCAGTCAGTCACTAAAACCTGTGCTTCTTTCCATAGAGTCCTTCTTATATCTTGTTCTTAGATTCACCAATTATTAACATTTGTCACACTTACATTTGTATTAATATCTCTCTAGATATATACATTTTTTTCCTGAACCATTTGAGAGTTGCAGACATTATAATTTTTCAACCTGAAGTACTTAGCAGACATCTCCTAAGGACAAGACAGCATGTTATATAATACGTTGTGCATAATTCTCTAACATACTTAATTATGGCATAATTAATGATTAACCACAACATAATTAACTCTCAGGAAATTTAACATTAATAAATACTGTTATCCAATATATAGTTTATGTTTAATTTTCCACACTTGTCCCAGTAATGTCCTTTATATGTATGTATATTTTATGATGCTAGTTTTAGTTATGAGTCAAGCACTGTCTTTAGTTATGGTAGCTCTTGATTTCAGTTGTGACTGTCAGATTTTCTAACTTTATTTTCTTTTATTGTTGGTCCTACACACTGGAATTAGATTCATTTTCTTTCTTTTTTTTTTCTTAGATGTTTTCAGTTCATTTATTTATTTTTATTCATTCATTTATTTTTTTGTGCCGTGTGGGGTCTTAGTTCCCTAATGAGGGATTGAACCAGTGCCCCCTGCAGTGGAAAGCATGGAGTCATAACCACTGGACCGACAGGAAGTCCCCTAGATTCATTCTCCAAACCCTTTAAACGAGCTCCCTTGTTCACAAACCTGTTTTGGTCCCCCATTATCAAGCTTTGACACCGTGGCCGGGCATGCAAGGTTCTCCACAATTTGTCCCTGTTCTATCTTGTCCTCACTTACCATTACTTCTAGCCAGATACCTTCTGCTCTAGCCAGACAGAATCAGTCTTCATCTCTTTGTAATTCCTGCTCCAGAGCCTCTGCCTGAATTGCCTTTCAACATCTTAAACTGAATCCAGCTTGCCTTTTAAGCTCAGCTCAAGTCCTACCACCCTAAAGATTGTCCTGGTTACTTTGGCCTGTTGTCATCTCTGTGAACAATATGTAGTGCTATTTCTGATTTGTATACCTTAGTTCGTGTAACCTTGTATGTTTTTCCTTCTTCATTAGACTGTTCTTTTATTTGTGTTTGCCCTTTTCTCCCTCACTGGATGTAGCATGGCCCCTTTCACTGTGGGAGGTGTCTGCAGGTGTGTGTCAATAAAGAGTTCCATGCCTCTAGTCTCACAGATTTCTTCATGACTTAAAGTGCTGAAGGTTGGAGTCAAATTTGTTTTCATAACCTCTGGCATAGTCCCCAGCTCTCTAGACTGTGCCATTTGGAGCTTATCTTGCCTTGGGCAGTTGGTTTTTTTCCACTTCAGAAATCTCACCGAGTACATCCTGGCTGAAGTGGGAATTGGCGTTGATCTTGGTGAATTGAGTTCTTTTCAAAGAAAGTCATGTGAGTAGCCGCCTACTCTGTTCTACTGGTATCTCAGCAACAAAGCTGGAACTCAGTTGTGCTTTCACAGTTTCGGTCACCCGAGTCGTGATTTAGTGGCTGTGTCAAGGGAGTGCATCTGGTTTTATAGATTTCAGTCTGCACTGGGCTATCTCAGGAGATTTGGAACATATGTTTTGGGCCAGGTCTGAACCCAAGAAACCTTGTAGTATAGAATTTAAAATCTCTGCTAAGTATATAGGCTGCTGAAATGGGAAAATGCTGATGGCTCAGAATTGAACTGTTGAGCCTTAAGATGAAAGGATTGTAGGTAGTAATAATGCATGGTGCTCCTTAAATATCTCTTCTGAGAACAGAGGCTGTGATAAGAAAGCTCATTAATGCCCTCTATACCAGTGACGTTTGAAGGAGATATCCTGGTTTCTGTCTCAAAAACTGGAAGAAGAGTAAAGGACACACGTTTTGTGTGGTTTCAGTGAGGAAGGAGGGGCTGTTTGGGCCCAAAAGGACAAGACATTCTGTTTGAGTTTCAGTTCTTATGAAGGGTGGTAGGTGGCATATCTGGCTACCTGTGTTTCTGTTTCTGAATGGTCCCAAGAGAGTGGAGGGGAGCTGAGGCCTACTTTTTGTCCCATTGCATCCCAAGCCCTTCTCTACTGATGCTTGAGAGAGAATTTTGTGGCAGAATATTTTTCAGAGGCCAGTATCTCATTCCATCAGGACAGCTCAGAGATTAGCAATATTTTCTTAAATTTCTAACATTGCTATACTTGATTTAAAAAAAAAAAAGGAAAGAAAAGGTAAGTTCAGTTCAGTCGCTCAGTCGTGTCCGACTCTTTGCGACCCCATGAATTGCAGCACGCCAGGCCTCCCTGTTCATCAGCAACTCCTGGAATGCACTCAAACTCACGTCTGAGTCGGTGATGCCATCTAGCCATCTCATCCTCTGTCATCCCCTTCTCCTCCTGCCCCCAATCCCTCCCAGCATCAGAGTCTTTTCCAAGTGAGTCAGCTCTTCACATGAAGTGGCCAAAGTACTGGCGTTTCAGCTTTAGCATCAGTCCTTCCAAAGAACACCTAGGACTGATCTCCTTTAGGATGTACTGGTTGGATCTCCTTGCAGTCCAAGGGACTCTCAAGAGAATTCTCCAACACCACAGTTCAAAAGCATCAGTTCTTCAGTGCTCAGCTTTCTTCACAGTCCAACTCTCACATCCATACATGACCACTGGAAAAGCCATAGCCTTGACTAGATGGACCTTTGTTGGCAAAGTAATGTCTCTGCTTTTGAATATGCTATCTAGGTTGGTCATAACTTTGCTTCCAAGGAGTAAGCTGCAGTTACCATCTGCAGTGATTTTGGAGCCCCCCAAAATAAAGTCTGACACTGTTTCTACTGTTCCCCCATCTATTTCCCATGAAGTGATGGGAACAGATGCCATGATCTTAGTTTTCTGAGTGTTGAGCTTTAAGCCAACTTTTTCACTCTCCTCTTTCACTTTCATCAAGAGGCTTTTTAGTTACTCCTCACTTTCTGCCACAAGGGCGCTGTCATCTGCATATCTGAGGTGATTGATAGACTGCTCCAGACTACACTTAACATTGGCTACAGTCCACACTATCACTTTCCTTACTTGAACTCTGCACTGCCTCAGCGTGCAGTGTCATTGATTCCCACTTGAAACTGCAGAGAACCCTTTTGGTTTGTTTAATCGTTCCTTATTGCCAGTTAAGGGCATTAGGATGACAGTGTACACAAAACAGCCAAATTTGACCTTTAGAGCTGTTTGTATTCGGCCTTTTCAGTAAAACCAGTGTTTGACAAGATTGTAGTTAGAGCAGAGCGTATTACTGATGATGTTACTTGGTTGTGTTGCTGCTGCTAAGTCACTTCAGTCATGTCCGACTCTGTGCAACCCCATAGACGGCAGCCCACCAGGCTCCCCCATTCCTGGGAGATTCTGCAGGCAAGAACACTAGAGTGGGTTGTCATTTCCTTCTCCAGTGCGTGAAAGTGAAAGTGAAGTTGCTCCATCGTGTCCAACTCTTAGCGACCCCATGGACTGCAGCCCACCAGGCTCCTCTGTCCATGGGATTTTCCAGGCAAGAGTACTGGAGTGGGGTGCCATTGCCTTTTCCAGGTTGTGTTGCAGATAAAACAAATTGTATATCCCTTTGATAGCTAATGTGTAGGTGTCCTAGAAGTTTGAAACAGAGATTTAGTTGTGTTGTTCTTGCTGTTATCCTTTAGGATACACAAGAGGATTGGCCTACTCTGAGATAAAAACAGAATTTCTCGATCCCTAGTTGAGAACCCTTTTTAGACTTGATGTTTGTATCAGTCTAGGTAGACTTGGTCATGTGTGCTGTGTGTGCTAAGTCGCTTCAATTGTGTTCAACTCTTTGTGACCCTGTGGACTGTAGCCTTCCAGGCTCTTCTGTCCATGGGTTTCTTCAGGCAAGAATATTGGAGTGGGTTGCCATTTCCTTCTCCAGGGGATCTTCCCAACCAAGGAATCGAACCCATGTCTCCTGGGGCTCCTGCATTGCAGGTGAATCCTTTGCTGCTGAGCCACTGACTTTAATTTTCAGTAGCTTATAGCAGAAAGGTTCACTTCTCACCCATGCTGTGTGGCCATTGCAGTGTCTCTGCCATTGTAGTCACTCGGGTCCAGGCTGAGGGAAATCTTCATCAACATGTACCTCCACCTGGACACTTGATGTGTTGGCTCTTAAAGTGGCATATCCATCATACTCACATTTCATTGGCTAAAGGCAAGTCACATGCCCACGCTTAAAGACCTGGGGAAGTGCAGTCCTACCCATGTGCCCAAGATGGGGGAGAACCTGAAATAGTTTTGAATATACTAATGACTACTACAGGGTTTTTTGGTTGTTGTCTTCATTTATTTTCTTAGAGGGAAAATAAATCTGACATTTGCTTCGGTATCACTTTATAGGTGAAAACTTAGAAATTTTTAGTGTCAGAAAAATAGAGGAACACACTTGTAAGAAGGAAACGTGAATGACTCTTGGCAAAAGGCATCTAGTGTAGCCTCTTTCCACTTTCTCTAAAGAAATACTTGGTATTTGTCTCTTCTATAGTTCTCAAATGAATTTCAGGTGACTTACCAAATTAAAATTTCCTAATAGAATAAATTGCTTCCATATCTGCAAATGCTATAAGATATGTAAAAATTTACTGAATTTGTTGATTTCTGTTTCCAAAACCAGAATTTCAGGAGACCAAATGGTAGGAACAAAGGTTAAAGGTATGGCAGGGGATAAGGAAGCATGGGAACATTGGGGGTGAAGGCCACTGGGACTGGGAACTTTGCATCAGCTCCGGCTAGTCAGAGGGTCTGCCAGCAGAGGCATGAGTGGCGTTTTGGTGCAGTGCAGTTTCTCACTGGATTGCTGGTATCCTTGACTGCCTCTGCTGAATGCCAGTGGGGCCTCTGCCTGATACATTTCAGATTCCCTCTGGGATGGGAACAGTGAGTTAGAGTATGGAGTTTATGTATGGAGTTGGTCAGAGAGAAGTTTGAAGAAGTAGTTGATGGTCAGATTGTGGAGGGCCTTGACCCTTGCATTTCTGAGTCCAGTGTACACTCCCCACTGCCCTTCTCGTTAAGCACTTTTGATATTTCCTCATGCTTAAAGTATTCTTTGTTTTTAGTTTCCATGGTACCCATTCACCTGATGTTTTCTTACCTTTCTGGTTGTTTCATCTGGCACTTAAAGCTTCTTACCTCTTAAGTGATCTCTCTTTTCCTTTAGACATTCACTTCTTAGGACATCTCACACAGTCCCATGATTTTAGTTATCTTTCTGCTGTTGGTTCCTAAAGTACCATCTGAACTCACTTCACACTCACTTATGTCCAAAACAGAATCTCTAGCCTCTTCCATTTCCAGACTGATGGTTCTGGAGAGGTTTTTAGGGAAACCTTTCTTGGCATTCCCCTTCCTGCCCATAGACTGAAATAGGTGTGTGCACGTGTGTGTGCTCAGTCACTTCAGTTGTGTCTGACTCTGACCCTATGAACTGTAGCCCACAAGGCTCCTCTCTCCATGGTATTCTCCAGGCAAAAATATCAGAGTAGATTTGCCATGCTCTTCCCAGGGGATTTCCCGACCCAGGGATCAAGCCCTTGTCTCTTATGTCTCCTGCATTGGCAGACGGGTTCTTTACACTAGAGCTGCCATTTCCCCAGCACCCTCAACTGCTTTTGCCGTGACATTTAACACAATATATTGTTTTTGCTTACTTGCCTAGTTGAGAGCACACATCCTGGTGTGCTGGGACCTGATTCCTGGCTCTGCCACTTAAGAACTGTATGGCTTGTGCCTTTGGAACTTATATGTAGACAGGAACTCGTGATAGCACTTAGCTTTTATGGTGGATAGCAGCTAGCTTATATGGAGCATTAAATGTACAGCAAGTGCTTAGAACAAGGCCTGTGCGTAGTAGGTATTCCATTCTTTAATTTGTTGCCATCCCCACTTCAAGATACTATTAAGGTAAGGACCAGACTGTCTTGTTCACCTCTGTATTTCCAAATAATAGCACAATACTTGAGAGGTACTGCTTATTTATTGTTGACTTCATTTGTCCATCTGCTAATAGGGAAATAGTTAATCAAACTTTCATCTTCTCATGGACCTTTTATCTACTAGAGAGAGACAATAAATGTTAGGTGGTGATAAGTTCAGGGGAGAAAATAAGCATGCTAAGGCGTGGGTTGGTAAGGCTTGATGTTTTATACAAGGTGCTTAGGGAAGGCATCACTGATACAATGGCATTTGAGCAAAAACCAGAAGAAAGTAAGAGAAGTCAAAGATAGGTTCTTCCCTGGAGAATTCCAGGTCAGTGGATCCAGTCCAGAGACCTTGGGGCCAGTATACCTGAGTGGAAGTGAGAAAGGAAAAGGGGGAAAGTAACAGGAGATGAGGGAGGGATGGGGAAAGAGGGGCAGGTAGGTCATCGTAGTTCATCATTACAGAAGAGAGTGACACGACTCCCTGCCTCTGGAGAGGGCAGCTGGGTAAGTGTAGGGACTCACTTTTCCAAAATGTTGGGCCATGTGCATTTATTGCTGGTTTATCACCCTGGGGCGTTAGGCCCAGTGTGCTGAAGAGAACAGTCCTCTCTCGATTCAGTCTTTACTGCCTAGGACAGCAAACAGTTTAGATTGCTCTCTGCTGCTCTGAGACAAAGTCTGAGCTTGAAGCCAGATGAGTTGGTAGGTTGTCTACAGATGACCCCTTTCCCCTAGCCTAGGAGCTGTGATTAACTCCAGGACGAGTGGGGAGGGCTAGTGAGCGTGCACAGCAGCCGACCCGGCCCGGAGTACACCTGAGGACACAGTTATGAGTCTGAAAGATCGCTCCCGATGGGGAAAACAGTACACTACGTCTTGGTCCTTGAGAAATCTTGTGGTTTTACCTGAGTATGACCCCAAAATTAAAGTCCCCATTCTGTAGAGAATAAATTGCTCTATTTCTGAAGTTAGCCAGTCTGTACCACGAGACATTTTAAGTAGCTTAGGGACGGAGGGAAGCCCAGGCCTGTCCGCCTGAGGTTTAACTCCAGACAGCCCTGAAGGGAGGTTACCCTGTCATAGCCTGGAGCTGAGCACTTGCTGTTTTTTAGCCCAGTCGCTACATGAGTACATGCTTTCAGATTTTCGGGATCCATGTAGCTGAATTTACCCTCAAGAATCATGTTCGTGTTGATTAGAGAAACCTCAGGAAAGGAGTGGACAGTTCCTTGCTGACTGGGCCCGACCCCTTGGGCTTTAAAGCTGCTACTGCTTATCCTACTTACAGAGGGAGAGAAATGGGCGCGTTCTGCACAGTTCTGTCCCTGGCGCCCTGCTGGCTTTCTCCTCATACCTTCACCCTTGGGCACTTGCCTGCTTTGATGCAGACGGGGACCAGATCCACCTGTCACTCTGACCCAGGCTGAGGGCCTGTGTTCCCGTGGGTGTTCAGCACCTTTCCATCTTCATGAGCTGGCACCGCTTCCAGCTTCCTGTATGCCCACAAGTCCACTCACTTTCTCCTCCCCGCCTTCCTCCTTTCCTGCCCCTCTCCCCTTTACCCACTGAGCCATTGTCTTCCCTTCCTAACTTTCCTCGTTCTGCCAGTGAATCAATACCGTCTTCCTTTAAAGTATGAAATCTCAGGGATGCCTGCTGCTTTCTGTTTCCAAGTGGTGACAGAACGATACTGGTTCTTTCTTCAGGTCTGCCTCAGGCCCACCTCTGCCTTTTCCTTTCCCTTTCCTTTCCCTTGCTAGATAACTAACAGATCAGCTCTGGGTAACTACAGCAGCTAAGCCAGTCTTCCTCCCACTGTTTTCACTCCGTCTAATCTTTCATAGAAACAGTTTCCCCATTTTCCCTTCAGTCTGCATTCTTACCCCTGGCCTCAAAGGATCTCTGGCTTGTGGATTCTCTCGCCCCTCGGGCTCCCTCTGCTTTAGAGCATGGACCCCCTGGGCTCATCGGGCACATCTCTGTTTTCCATATGTGCTGTGATTCACTCCCAGCTTTCTGCCTTTGCCCATGCCTTGTCGCCACCCTGAAATACCCTCATCCTCCTCCCCAGCAAGCTTTGGAGATTTCAGAACCCAGTTCAAGTTTTACATTTGATGGAGTCTTCTTTGAACTCCACTGTTGTAGGTCTCCAACCTGTTTCTCTTCTTACTCATGCTTTAAAGTTTGTATTCATAATTCTTTCCAGTAGGTTTTAAAGTCTTGGAATAATGTCAGTATGTGATTCTTTGTTGGTCATCTAGACAGGACAGGGCACTCAAATATAATTGATGGGTTGATTATTACAGTTCATTGATTGTCCAAATTTGGTGTGGTTTTTAATTTTCAAAGCACTTTTCAGATATAATGTCTGATTCACACAGCTAAAGGCTTGTTTTTAAAAACTGGATTCTAATTAGACCTCCACTTTCAAGATTATGACCTATTGTGCTCACTGGTTTCAGGGCATGTGTCAGTGTATCACTTAACTTTGCCTTTGCTCCCTTGGGAGGTAACATGTGGTGGACTCAGGAGGAGCCCTGTGTTCCTTGAGTGGGATTCTGCCTGAAATGACTTCATGGGTTCTGGCTCTGACAGATTCTGTGTGACTTAGGCAGCCCTCTTGAAACCTTCTTGTACCTCAGGTGTTTGGGTTGTAAAACAGGGGTGACACCATCTTTACTTGACTGTTAGACTCCCTTTTTCGGGTAATATTTATAGTTTGAGCATATCAAATCCAGATTTGCCTTACAGGCAATGGCGTTTCATATTCACTAGCGTTTTGACATTGTCCTTTTTAGTGATACATAAAATAATGGTATGATTTATAATCAAAGACTCTTTGCTTTGATTAAATACATTAATATTCACCATTCATGGTTATTTTGAGGATTGAAGTTAGTGAGTAATTGCTTAGCTTAATAATGATGACTTCTGTCTATTTTTACAGTTTTCCTACTGTTCTCGCTGCTTTCTGAATTACCCCCTTAATTCCATCCTTTACACACCTGCCTGATGACATATTACAGGTGTGTTTGTGACTGACTGCCTCCCCTGTTTGAATTATTCAGTGGCTCTCACCCCTCACAGCAGTGATTCTTTATGGGAAGAAGTACGTGCCTCATTCCTTCCCCTACCTTCCTCAGAACCCTTATGGACACTGAATGACACTGGGTGCTAGAGGCAAGTGTGTTCTATAGGTGAACTTTGGTGAATGTAGGAAAAGAGCTGGGGACCGCTGCCACAAGGATTGAGCTAAGGCCTTTTAACATCATCTGCAAAGACCTCCAAGACCACCTTCAGCCTGCCTCTCAAGCCTCACCTCCTGCCATTTCCTCCTTGAACTCTGTGTTCCAGCAACACTGACTGTTTATATAACTTGCCTTTAGGGATGTTATAGCTTTGTAAATTTTTGACTCAGCATATAAAGGGCTACAGAAGATGGGCAAGGTCCAGGGCCATTCCAGGAGCAGTGCTTTAGGAGGAACAGGAACTGTGGGGATGGGGATTATCTCCTCAGATACAGGTTTATGGACCCAGGCATGGTATTTGGAACTTTTTCGATGGTCACAATAAATTGTGCTTCCCTTTCCTGAGTGCCTGCCATTTGTTCAGATTAGAGAGAATGATAGTAGTTCTCTGCATTTTACAGTTGAAGAAACCGAGTTTTGGAGCTGAGATAACTCAGTAAGTGGCAGAGGCAGTCCAGACCCTGGACTCTGGTTTCAGAGCCTGTAGTCTCATAGCTATGCTACCTGTAGTGTTCTCTCCTGATTTAGCATCCTCAACGTGTAAAAAATATATTAAGCACATGTATTGTTTATTATTATTATTATTATTATTTGGTTTCACTGCAGCTTAGTTGGAGCATGTGGGATATAGTTCCCTAACCAGGGATCAAATCTGGGCTCTGTGCATTGCGCATGTGAAGTCTTACCCACTGGACCAGGAAGTCCCTATGCTCATGTTTTGTTAGTAGATAAGAGAGAGGATAAAATTGAGGAGAATAGGCCTGGACAATTTTTTTTTACCCAGTGTTGTACTTACTGCATTTGGGACCAATGTTACAAACAGGCAGGACATGGCAGAGGATGAAACAGTAGACAATAAAGAAAAGGTCCTGCTAGAACATTTTCTAAAATTACTTTAGAGAGAACTCTGACTCATAATAGGAAGTTTTTTTAAGGAAGGAGTAATATGCAATGAGTATAATTTGGTAGTCAATGATATATATGTAAGGGCACAAAACATAAAACCTGCACACGAGGGACTCCCTGGCGGTCCGATGTTTCACACTCCGTGTTTCCACCACAGGGGCCACGGGTTCCATCCCTGTTCGGGGAACTAGGATTGCACATGCTGCACAGCCTGGCCAAGGGGAAAAAAAAAAAAGGCAGAAAGTAAGTAATCCTTTTTCAAGAAGAAGAATTACACAGAATAGTTAATGAGTTACTCGGTAACTTTCTATTTCCCCTGCCTGGATAGCTTCTCTTTTGTTTACCAGTAAAGGCCCACCCTCATCCAGACTTCCATAGCATTTTATAGTTAGGTCATAGTACTTATCACAGTTTTTCCTTTTATTATAGTTAATTCTATACATGCTTTATCTCCCCTACTTGACTATAAGCCCTTTGAGGACAGGGTCCAAATCTTATCTTTATTTCTTCCTTCTGGCTCTTAACATTCTGTGATGTTAAGCATATTTTAAAATAGACATTGTTACAGATCACATTCTTTTGATGAAAACCAGTGATTGCTTGAATCTAATACATTATCTCGTGTGTGTGTGTGTGTGTGTGTGTGTGTGTGTGTGTGTGTGTGTGTATACAGTGGACTCATATACAAATAGTTTATACAAATTCATCTCTAAACCATTTGGCAAAAAGAAAGAGAATAAAAACTGTAAATACAGAATGATTCCGCCCACAATTCTCCTCCGTTAGTCTGTGTCTGGAGTGAGTGAGATGGAAGGTTTGAATCTTTGCCTCTGCCCTCATGTGCCTGTCATGTGCCTCCCATGAGCAACGTATGATCTCTGGAATGATTTTAATGCTTAAAGATACAGTGCAGATTTTCAATCTGTATAGTCCTTTAAGGAACCAACCACTTCATCTAGCACTTAACTGGAGAAAAGAAAAGGAACAGTAATCAGGAGCAAAGACTGTCTGGGTTTGACCTTCGGTGCTCTTAAGGGCTTTTGGCCATGTATGCTTTCCACCTTACTTCCTTAGAACTTGAACCTTATACAAGATGAGACTCTACTACTTTCTCGTTTTTTTTTTTTCATTGAAAATATGTGTCATCATGTGAGTAAAAGAGAATGAAAGACAGGAAATCAGGGGCTAAGTATTGAGTCTTATGGAATTTCATGACAAAGCATCTGAAGAAAACTGTGGAAAAAGTCCAAAGACCAAGGAAGTTCATAAGGAGTTCAGGAGACACTAATAGCAAGGAAAAGAGAAAAACGGAACTTTATTAAACAGGTTGCTTTGTTTGCCTGTTTTCTCTACTTTAGCAGAGGATGCCACGTTTCTGGAAGGTATTTTTATGCCCTCTTCCCCTTTTTCATTTCTTTTTAAAATGGATAATACGGGAACTAGAGACTGGCTCTGGGCAAAATGATTCAGATGATTTTCCCTTCCCCTATCCGTGAGGGTCCTCCTACTCATTGACCTGTTAAGAGCCACCACACCCGCTAACACAGACAAGGAGATGATGCGTGCATACCCCTCTTACCTAGAATCTCTTCCTTCCTTACTCTCTGGAGACATTTCCTAGGAATTGATGAAACCAACCAGGCTTTGTGACTTGGGGTAGAAAAAATTGTCAGCACTTAGCTTTTATATAGTAGACTAGATGTTTCATTAGAGATTAACAATTCTCTTGCGGAACTTGAGTGTTGCAGTATTGGCATCCTCCTGTTCCAGTGCAGGCTCTGTGACCATGCTTTCTTGTTTGATTAGTGTCTTACTGTCTTCTCAGTGGTGATCGTTGTTTTAAAAAAGATATGAGAGTATGGATAGCCAGTGGCGATGTGAGCCCTGTGTCTTTTGTGCACGGCAGGCTTCTGTCCTCCAGTGTGAAATACCTGAAGAGGGTTAATCTAGTTGAGAGGTTTCTGTGGATGTGAGTGAACTTGTAGCGTGGTATGTGTTAACGTGCCACTAGTGTCCTGGAAGCTCTTATCTCCCGCCTCTGCCTGTGGAGTTTCTCCAGAAGGCTTCCTGCCGTCCCCCTATAGAACTGCATTTCACTCCAGGAACAGTGTTATTCATGGTGGTTCATTGCCACTGTATGGCTGCTCTGTGGTACCATGTCCTGACTCAGCCTTTGTGTCCTACTGGCATGAGAGCCTTGTTTATTATATCTGTAAAAAAATACATCGTTAAGTTTAATACTTAAACATTTGAAATATGGTCCACAATCCCTGGAGACAGTATTTTTACTCGAGGAAAAAGAGTAATGTTTGTTACCAGGTTCCAGATCACTTTGCTTTTAGTGATTCGTGGAAGACCAAAGGAAGGAGAAGTGCCCACTGGACTGAGAGGGTATCTTGGGACTGAAAGACAAGGCAGGTGGCTCTATATAATCAGTGGATCAGTTCATTATTATAGGGTAACTTACTCACAGGGTGGGGTTGGGCAGACATTGCTCCAGAAGCTTTTGTAGCTACAGTCCACACAGCTGGGGGACCGTTGAGACAATTTCATAGCTTACCTCATGCAGGAGGAGGTGTATGCTTGGAAACAGTCTGCATTCCTAAATCAAGACTTATGAATAGGTTACTAGTCTCATGGGTGCTAAGTATAAGTGAGCAAAGGTCTTCATCATGGTTTGGGGATTAACAGAACATAGAGGCCACCTGGTTCTAATGATTGTTAAACACTATCTATTACATACAATTCCCAACAACAGAGAAGAGATTACCACATAGTACAGTCCTGGGAAGGGTCGGCAGAAGGACAGGAGGAACTGTGTGGGCCCAAGATAGCATCAGTTATGCTAACAGCCATAGACAGTGGTGGCTTCTGTTCACCGGGGATTGGATTCAGGACGCTTTTGACTTCAGTGACAAACATAACCAAAGATGAACTTTTGAAGATCCTAGAATCCTGTTCTTGGATAGGGTTGTTGAAAGTGATTTGCCTCCATTCCCTGCAGTTCCAGAGCTGTGTCCCCAAGGGGTACATCGGTCCTTGACATGACACATTTATTTTCCCTCTTAGATTGCATCAATCCTGACATGAAACAAGCAAGCTCATTTTAACCCACTTTTACTTGTAGAGGTTAACTCCTATGTCCAGGCAGTAGAGGGTGCTTTTCAGTGCCAGAGTGGGAAGCCAGGCCAACTCAAAAGGCCTGTGTCTCCTCAAAATCAGGACTTGTGAACCATATCAGCCTCTTTCATCCATTCAGCCAGATCTGTGAAGTACCACTGTAACCACCACAGTGCTTGGCAGTGCGGACCCAGAGATGAATGTGACATAGACTCTGCCCTCAAGATCAAGAACTCCTTATTGTAAAATTCAGATTTAAATTGAAGCAAGTAGGGAAAACCACTAGACCATTCAGGTATGATCTAAGTCAAATCCCTTACGATATAGTGGAAGTGACAAATAGATTCAAGGGATTATATCTGATAGACAGTGCCTGAAGAACTGTGGACAAGGGTTCATAACATTGTACAGGAAGTGGTGATCAAAACCATCCCCAAGAAGAAATGCAAAAAGGCAAAGTGGTTGTCTGAGGAGGCCTTACAAATAGCTGAGAAGAGAAGAGAAGCGAAAGGCAAAGGAGAAAAGGCTATATCCATCTGAATGCAGAGTTCCAAAGAATAGTAGGGAGAGACAAGAAAGCTTTCCTCAGTGATCAGTGCAAAGAAATAGAGGAAAGCAATAGAATGGGAAAGACTAGAGATCTCTTCAAGAAAATTAGAGATACCAAAGGACATTTAGTGCAAAGATAGGCACAATAAAGGACAGAAATGGTATGAACCTAACAGAAGCAGAAGATACTAAGAAGAGGTAGTAAGAATACACAGAACTATACAAAACAGATCTTAATGACCCAGATAACCATGATGGTGTGATCACTGACCTAGAGCCAGATATCCTGGAGTGCAAAGTCAAGTGGGCTTTAGGAAGCATCACTATGAACAGAGCTAGTGGAGGTGGTGGAATTCCAGTTGAGCGATTACAAATCCTAAAAGATGATGCTATGAGAGTGCTGCACTCAAAATGCCAGCAAATTTGGAAAACTCAGCAATGGCCACAGGACTGGAAAAGGTCAGTTTTCATTTCAGTCCCAAAGAAAGGCAATCCCAAAGAATGTTCAAACTACCTCACAGTTGCTCACATCTCACACACTAGCAAAGTAATGATAACAATTCTCCAAGCCAGGCTTCAACAGTATGGGAACCATGAACTTCCAGATGTTCAAGCTGGTTTTAGAAAAGGCAAAAGAACCAGAGATCAAATTGCCAACATCTGCTGGATCACAGAAAAAGCAAAAGAGTTCCAGAAAAACATCTACTTCTGCTTCATTGATTTTGCTAAAGCCTCTGACTGTGTGGATCACAACAAACTGGAAAATTCTTACAGATGGGAATACCAGACCACCTGACCTGCCTCTTGAGAAATCTGTATGCAGGTCAAGAAGCAACAGTTAGAACTGGACATGGAACAACAGACTGGTTCCAGATTGTGAAAGGAGTACGTCAAGGCTACATACTGTCACCTTTTTTTATTTAACTTGCATGCAGAGTATATCATGTGAAATACCAGACTGGATGAAACACAAGCTGGAATCAAGATTGCAGGGAGAAATATCAATAACCTCAGATATGCAGATTATATATCTGTGACCCTTATGGCAGAAAGTGAAGAAGTAAAGAACCACTTGATGAAAGTAAAAGAGGAGAGTGAAAAAGCTGGCTTAAAACTCGACATTCAGAAAACTAAGATCATGGTGTCCAGTCCCATCACTTCATGGCAAATAGATGGGGAAACAATGGAAAGAAGAAACAGTGTCAGAACTTATTTTGGGGGGCTCCAGAATCACTGCAGATGGTGACTGCAGCCATGAAATTAAGACCCTTACTCCTTGGAAGAAAAGCTATGACCAACCTAGAGAGCACATTAAAAAGCAGAGACATTACTTTCCCAACAAAGGTCCATCTAGTCAAAGCTATGGTTTTTTTCAGTAGTCATGTACGGTTGTGAGAGTTGGACCATAAATAAAGCTAAGCACCAAAGAATTGATCCTTTTGAACTATGGTTTTGGAGAAGACTCTTGAGAGTCCCTTGGACTGCAAGGAGATCAAACTAGTCAGTCCTAAAGGAAATCAACCCTGAGTATTCATTGGAAAGAGTATGCTGAAGCTCCAATACTTTGGCCCCTTGATGTGAAGCACTGACTCATTGGAAAAGACCCTGATGTTGGAAAAATTGAAGGCAGGAGGAGAAGGGGATGACAGAGAATGAGATGGTTGGATGGCATCACTGACTCAATGGACATGAGTTTGAGTAAGCTCCGGTAGTTCGTGATGGACAGGGAGGCCTAGCATGCTGTAGTCCATGGGGTTGCAAAGAATGGACACAACTGAGCAACTGAACTGAAGGTATCCCTTCAAGGAGAAGAACAGACAAGTGAAAAATATGACAGTGCACTGAGCTGAGTGCCTCGGTCTAGATGCCTGCTGGACACAGCAGTATCACTGAGAAGAGGTGATTACCTCAGCTAGGAGAGGTCTTTAGTCTTTCTTGAATTTACTTCACCAAAGTCTTGGGTGTTCATCACCTCAAATCTCGGAAGGCTCCTTTTGCAGTCTCTGATTTTTACAGAACTGCTTAAGAAGATCAGCATGAAGAATAGTGGAAGGTAGTGAGGGTTAGGATTAGCAGTTCTCAGCAGAGTCGGCAGCACCGTAAGCCCTTGTTCCAATTAAAGAAGTGCGTTCTTTCCATCAGGAGGTCCCAGCAGGTTGACAGTCATTTAACTCTCCTTCAGTACCTCCCAGGGCTGTTTTCCCCTTTCTGTGCATTTTCACAGTGCAACTGCTTACCAAGCCTTTGTTGGCACAGAACCTCTGATTCAGGTCCTTCAGAACAGAAGAATCACACCTTCCAGGAGTCCCAAAGCTATACATAAGCACTAGTGAATGCTCAGCATGCACCAGATTTGTTCTTCTTATTTTCTATATCAGTAAACTGGGTCACAGGAAAGCTTCTGAGAGAGCCCAGGGTACAAACTTTCATTCTGGTCAGGACCTTCATCTTGCCTCTAGGGAATGAGATGGGGAAGGCCTCAAACAGTTAGCTTATACTGACAGAAAAGAATAGAGGGGGCCACACTGGGTGCCCAGTGGGACCAGTTAGAGAAGCAGGTACCTCCTCTGGAGGGAGGGTGATGTGACAGCTTCCTGGAAAAGAAAGATAGGAGACAGATGTCCCCCTGTCGGGAGAGGGGGGAGGAAATAGTCTTGATAGCAGGTTGGATTGCTTTTCAGAGCTGTATACCTCTTGACTTTTAGTCATTCCTACTTTCTGACTGTTGTGAGGGGACTCTTGAACACCTTTGCATCTGCTTTCCTCTGTTCTTGTGCCCCCTCCCTGATTCAGGCTTTGGGTTTCTTCTTCCTCCACCTCCCTTTGTCTGTTTGCTCCTTTAACTCAGTGTTCTCTGAGGTTTTACCTACACTGCTGCTGGCATCCTCAAGTTTAGTCCATCAGTCAGCTTGTGTCGTTTGTCAGAACCATTCTTTGTGATTTGTTACCTCTAGTTTTTTAGGTACATGAGTATGGTGCTGATTCTCCACTGTCTTCTCCCCACACTCATGCTTGGCAACCTCCAACTTTCTCAAGGCTCCTCTGTCTCCACTCAGAGAAAGCTCACTCACCTTCCATGGTTCGCTGCAGGTTCAGTAAAAGGAGGTCTTCACCGACTTGTCAGGTTAACTTGGGCAGCTGGTGAGCTAATCCCTCGTGGCTCAACCTCGGTTCATTGACACCACATGAGTCACTGTGGTTACCAAAGGTCAGTTGTGATAGCTCCAGACCTGTTGATGCCAGTTATATTGGTATTGTGGTTAAGTCATTTATCAAAATTAATAATATACAGATAAACCGTATGTGAGAAGAGAGATTTGTTCTATAAAACTTATCTTGTTTTGGAAAGGCAAGTTACTTAAAAGAGGAATGAAGTTGAATTTGGTTTGGACAGGATAGCTAAAGGAGACCAGAGCAGAAGGACTCCTAAAGTCTCGAAAAATTCCATACTTCTTGTTTCACAGAAATCTGAGTCCTCCCTCTCCTTTAGAGAAACTGGAAATGTAGATGATACATTATGAGTGAAATGTGTACAAGCAAAATTGCATAGATGTTTAGTTGCCAAGTCGTGTCAGACTCTTTGCGACCCCCATGGACTGTGGCCCGTCAGGCTCCTCTGTCCATGGGATTTCCCAGGCAGGAATACTGGAGTGGGTTGCCGTTTCCTTCTCCAGAGGGAGCTTCCCAACCCAGAGATTGAAACCGTGTTCCCTGCATTGGTAGATGGCTTCTTTACCGCTGAGCTGGCAGGGAAGCCCCCATTAATGTCTAACCGGTAGAAAAGATCCCGTGGGCTCTACACCAAAAGTTTTGTGGCTCTCAGAGTAGCGTCTGTAGTAGATGATTGTGGTAGAAGCTTGGACTTTGAGGGAAAAGTCACAGTCAAAGTCAAAATAACTATATTACATGAGTTGTGGGTTTTAAGTGCTCTTCATTGGGGGTAGAGAGATCAGTGTTACTAATCTGCTGCCTCCCTCTTTCCCCCCATCTTCCTAATTCTGCTGGCTCTCGTTTTTCTGCATTGTCAAAGCATATGGCATTGACATTCTCTTGTCACTCTAACCCCATTTGTCTTAGTCCTACCAGTAAGGAAATCCAGTGCTTGCTGCTGGTCTTTCGGCCACAGTTTTTCCAGTCACCTCTTGGTTGGCCGAAGTTTTTTCTTCAAAACAGGAATTTCTAGCCTCTTACTCTTAATTGCCAGTTACCTAGGTGTAAAATTCTTGAGTTACCTTTTCTTTTCTTGGGAATTTTTGTAAATACTGCTCCTTTTTCTGCCAACATTGAATTTTACTGTGGGAATTTTCAAGCTTGTGTCCCTCTTTTAAGTGATTTGATTATTTCACCTGCTTGTGGAAATTGAGAAACCTTACCTTCAAGGTCTGTCTCAGCACTGACTGTTCTGGGTCAGTTTTTCCCTGGAATGCAATGTGTGTTTTCGGGAACATGTTGAACATTTTTGCATCGTCTTTATGAGCTGAGTCTTTACATCCCTCTTCTGTTCCATGTTACAGGTTTCTTTTACATTATGTTTTATCTCCTTTGCTGTCTTTTGTAACTCATTTTCTCCCTATTGCTGTTACTCTTCTTTTTGTGTGGTTCCTTTTATTTGCTTTTTCAAAATTTCTCTCCTTTTTGCTCCTTCCTGTGTTTTTAGCAGCGTCTCTTCTCCCTTTTCTTCCTTCCAGATTCTTCTTCATTTCTCTGTTGTTTTTTTTTTTCCTTTCATTTATGTCTTCTCTTCTCGTCTCCCTGTTTCTCCCATATAAGCTCTTACACTTCGGCTTTGAGCTCTTGCTTCATAGTTTTCTTTTTTCAATTCTGTAAAATATGTTGTTGCATTTTGTCTGCTCTATGACAGCATTTTTCTGGCATATAGTCTTAGTCTGCCCTTTGGTTTTCCTGTTTCTTTCCTAATTTGTTTCTTGTTGCATCTTTATATAGATCCCATGCAGATTTCATTTCTATAACTCATCTTTAAATAGGTGGGTTTTTCAGGGACCAACTATTTGCAGGATGCTGTTTAGGGAAAGTACCAAGTCTGTGTTCCAGGCTGACTGCAGTTGTTCTCATGATTTCAGGTTCCAGGAGAGTTTCTTTACTTTTATTTCTACCCAGCCAAAAGAGGTAGACATCTGTGATTTTTCTACCACGCAAAGACTGCCCTCACTGCTCCACAGAGACGAACTCTGTGAGGCAAAATAGAGCTCATTTGGATGATTTTTCATTTAGCCCCAACTTCAGGTCCAGGGAAGCACTTATCTTCCAAAAATCAGGAAACTATTGGGTCACAGAGGGTGTGTCCTTCACTTACAAGAAGCATGTTTTGCAGGCCTTCCTGAGTTCTCCAGCTCCCATGCCCTCTCTCTATAGCATCCTTTCTTTTCAAAAGGAAAGGAGCCCTTGCTTGGGCTCCCTGCTTTTGACAGCTTTTACACCCATTTGGGGCCTGTTGTTCAGTCACTCAGTTGTGTCCAACTCTTTGCAATCCCATGGACTACAGCACACCAGGCTTCCCTGTCCTCCACTATCTCCCAGAGTTGGTTCAGACTCATGTCCATTGAATCAGTGATGCCATCCAACCATCTCATCCTCTGTCATCCCCTTCTCCTTCAGTCTTTCCCAGCATCAGAGTCTTTTCCAATGAGTTGGCTCTTCACATCAGGTGGCCAAAGTACTGGAGCTTCAGCATCAGTCCTTCCAATGAATATTCAGGGTTGATTTCCTTTAGGATTGACTGGTTTGATCTTGCTGTCCAAGGTACTCTATACAGTCTTTCCCAGCACCACAATTCAAAAGCATCAATTCTTTGGCACTCAGCCTTCTTTATGGGGCAACTCTCACATCCATATATGACTACTGGAAAAACCACAGCTTTGACTAAACAGACCTTTCTGGGCAAAGTGATGTCTCTGCTTCTTAATTGGGAGTCTGGGATTATGGTTATCTTCAGTTTGTTGAAAATGGAGTTTGCATTTTTGTTTATTTCTCCTTGCACTTGAATACCTTTATGAATAACATGTAAAAATTGACTTCACAATGCAGTGTTCAAATCAGACTCATGTTTTCTATTAACTAACCACTGGTCCCCTTATATCCTCTCTTAGGCCTTTTACTACACCTTCCCCATAAAGTCTCTCCACCACACTGTCATCCATCTCTTAAGCACTAAAGCCCAAGGAGGATTCTGTTCAGATTTATGAAAAGCCTGTTATTCATTCAACATGCCTACTCCACACTGGGCATTGTTCTAGGCCTTGGGAAGAAAACATGGAAGAATTCCTGCTTTATCTTTGACACACCAAAGGCAAGTCCTAAAACGGTTCCATGTAGAGCCTTCCTCTATGTTCAGTTCAGTTCAGTTGCTCAGTTGTGTCCGACTCTTTGCGACCCCATGAATCGCAGCACGCCAGGCCTCCCTGTTCATTACCATCTCTCGGAGTTCACTCAGACTCACATCCATCGAGTCTGTGATGCCATCCAGCCATCCCATCCTCAGTCGTCCCCTTCTCCTCCTGCCCCCAATCCCTCTCAGCATCAGAGTCTTTTCCAGTGAGTCAACTCTTCACATGAGGTGGCCAAAGTACTGGCGTTTCAGCTTTAGCATCAGTCCTTCCAAAGAAATCCCAGGGTTGAACTCCTTCAGGATGGACTGGTTGGATCTCCTTGCAGTCCAAGGGACTCTCAAGAGTCATCTCCAACACCACAGTTCAAAAGCATCAATTCTTCGGCGCTCAGCCTTCTTCACAGTCTAACTCTCACATCCATACATGACCGCAGGAAAAACCATAACCTTGACTAGACAGACCTTAGTCAGCAAAGTAATGTCTCTGCTTTTGAATATACTGTCTAGATTGGTCATAACTTTTCTTCCAAGGAGTAAGTGTCTTCTAATTTCATGGCTGCAGTCATCATCTGCGGTGATTTTGGAGCCCAAAAGAATAAAGTCTGATACTGTTTCCAGTGTTTCCCCATCTATTTCCCATGAAATGATGGGACTGGATGCCATGATCTTCGTTTTCTGAATGTTGAGCTTTAAGCCAACTTTTTCACTCTCCTCTTTCACTTTCACAGTCAGTTTGGGATTTTGAGGACGTATGGTGGAAACATGAGCTCTGGAGTCAGACCTAGATTCAGTGATCATATCACTAACTATGACCTGCAAATATGTGAGGTTGGGACAGGTTATTGACTTTTCCATGTATTAGTTTCCACATATCAGTTTAGCTCAGGTAGATGTTATAAAGTTAAAATAAGTTGTATATAAAGTGCTCAGCACATAGTAGATGCTCAACAAGTACCACTCCTCCCATGAAAAAGGTATTTATTACAAAGAATAAATAATAGGAGTACTGGTATAGAGACCCCTATTTTTTAATTGTGGTAGCATTTAATATAAAACTTACTGTCTTCATTTTTAAATGTACTGTTTAATAGTGTTAAATGGGTTCACATTTTTTGTGCAGCCCGTCTCTAGTGCTCTTTCTCTTGCAAAACTGGAACTGTGTGCCCACTGAAGAACATCCCCATTCCCTCGTCCCCTCAGCTCCTGGCAGTCACTATTCTACTTTCTGCCTCCATGATTTTGACTACTAGGTACCTTATATAAATGGAATCATACTGAATTTGTCCTTTTACGTCTGGCTTATTTCACTTAGCATGATGTCCTCAAGGCTCATTCATGTTGGAGCACATTGTGAGATTTTCTTGTAATGCTGAATAATATTCCATTGCCATGTATATGCCACATTTTGTTTATCCGCCTCACTCATTGATTGGGTTGCTTTCTACTTTTGACTGTTGTAATGCTGCTCTAAAGATAGGTGTACAAATTCTCTTTGAATCTTTTGAGGATAATACCAGAAGTAATAAGGTAATTCTGTGTTTAATTTTTTAAGGAAACATCATACTGTTTTCTGAAGCCTGTTTCTTGATGGGGAAGTATAAATAGTGTAGTTCCCCAGAGACTAATTTTAAAACTAATCTTCTTTAACGTTTTATAAGCTATCTATATATGAGAGTTTCACTATTAAATCTCCTTTGCATATAGATCATGAAATAGTTCATATTCTGTAAAATATAAGAACACCTCATGTGAGTGTAGACAGAAAAGTGGTTAATAAGACTTAATTAGTGTAGGGAAACGTATTTGTATTTGAATGTAGTCTTTAGTATACTCCCTCAAGGTCAGAAGTACTCTAGTTGCAGCTGTTAGTATATTTCCCCACTTACTATGAACAAAACATGGAGAACTGATGGGCCAGTAAACTTCATATGTCAAAAGTACACAGACACACGGACATGTCTTTTTTCTTGCCTCTCCATACAGTGGAGTATATTGGCCCTCAAATCCTCCATAGTCTAGTCTAGTCTCGACCAGTGTGATCTCAACTGAAGACAGTTGTTGCCCCTGCAGACATTTGACCATACCTGGAGACATTTTTGTTGTCTCAGCTGAAGAGGTGCTCTGGAATCTAGTGGACAGAGACCAGGAGTGCTGCTACACCTGCCGCAGTGCACGGGGCAGCTCCCCCGCCACAGACAAGTCTCCAGCCCCAGGTGGCAGCCTGAGAGAACTTCCTTAGACCCAAACCAGCTCCTCAGCATTGTTCTCAGCCTCTCACGTGTAAACCTGACATTCCA
Source organism: Madoqua kirkii (assembly GCA_006408675.1). Taxonomy (NCBI): domain Eukaryota; kingdom Metazoa; phylum Chordata; class Mammalia; order Artiodactyla; family Bovidae; genus Madoqua; species Madoqua kirkii. The sequence goes on along the minus strand of SJYC01027320.1, from coordinate 14,384 downwards.
GCCAGGCCCGGCTGTGCCTCAGACCGTACACCAGCTGAAATCTTCCTGCTTCTCTGGTGTCAGGCCCAGCTTCGGGTCTCTCACTGTCTCAGTGAAGCTAGCTGGCCTCTCTGACCACCACTCTTTCCCTTCTTGGACTTCCTGTAGGGCTGTCCCACTCGTTTGGCACTTGGTTGACCATACAAGGTGGTCTCTTTCCAAGTTGACTAAAGGCCTTGAAGGCCATGTTGATATGACTTGATGTGAAATATGACATTCCAGCCCTTACATAGCCCAGTGGGCACCTCTGACCTGACCCCCCTGGGGCTCCATGAAAGGTTTCCTGCATGTGTAGTGTAGAGTTGCTGAATCAGCACAGTACACGGCCGTCACCACAGTCTGAGGACGGTGAGCTGGGTGGAAGGCCCACATGGGAGCCCCGTGACCAGAGAGGTGTTCATGCTGAACCTGGTTTCCTCGCTAAGCTGGAACATATGAGGAGGGTGCCAGAGGATGGGCCTGTTATGACCTAGCTTATGAAGCCTGGAAGATAACGTATTTCACGTGGAAATGTATGTAGACAGGAACTGTTCTGTCATAGCTGGGCTAGTCGAATGCCAGTCAGTATTTATGATGATCACACTTGTAATGAAAGCCATCATTATTTATTTAGAGCCCAGTGTGTGCCAGGCACCATGTATGTGCTTTATACAACTTATCGCATTCAGCCCTTGCCACAGTCCTGGAAGGAAGCTGAAGCACTGAAAGGGTCATTTGCCCAAGCTCACTCAGCTCACAAATAGCAGAGCTGAAATTTGCACACAATCTGACTTCATTCAGCACCACCCTGCCTTGAGTGTAGCCAGGCCCTCCTGCCACTGGTCTGGGGAAGATCTGTGTCTTGACACGCTGAAATGTAGGGGAATCCCCTGTGGCCTCACCGGAGAGGTGGGTGACCCACGGGGCTGAGGCGTTCATTGCTCATCAGTGCCAGTGTTGTGCCTGGCCTATGCTGCTGCAGGAGAGCCCACAGGGTTTCCTCTGGGGCCACAGCCTCAGGATCACAAGGGGCTCTGACCTTCTCACTTCTGCTTCCCCTGCAGGTACACTACATCCTTCAGGAGGTGGTAATGGGTGGGATGGTCCTGGAAACAAACATGAATGAGATCGTGGCTCAGATTGAAGCCCAGAACAGGCTGGAGAAGTCCGAGGTGAGACACTGCTGGATTCTGCCCCGGCTGGTCAGAGAAGGCCTGGCAGAGGGAGGAATGGCTGCTGTGTGGAGTTGGGTTACTGTGGAGCCTTAGGAGTGTTTTCTGCTCCATCCTCTTTTTTTCCCTGAGTCCATTGACACTCATTGGTTAGAAGATTAAACAGGTGAGAATGAGGCTAAAAGTGTTAATGGAAAGCCAGGTTGCAACGGAAGGCAGACAGCTTCTGGCTTGGGGGATTATGTGGGTTGTAATTCCTCCTTTCCTAACCACATGTTCCCTGGGGGACCCAGAATCACCTTCTCAGATTCCAGTGTGGTTTCCTTGCTTGTGTGCCTGAGAGTCTGTCTCCCAGCAGCCACTTCTCGTGGTATCTATCAAACCTCAGAGTGGCTAGTTTCCAGTTAGCCTGATAAAAAAGCTAAGGTAGAATTTGGGCTAAGTTTGAAAATAGCTTCCTCCCAGTCCACCCCCTCATAGTGCTGAGTTTGATGCAGATGCTCCCAGTACGTTCTGCCCTGTTCCCCTGAGATCCCTCCAACACCTTTGTCAGCGGTACCAGGGAGCAGAGGTTACCGGCACACACCTTCACAAACGGGAGAGCAAGCACAACAGGTTACCTCTGTGGTTATCTGAGCGTCTTAAATTAAGAGCTTCACTGCTTAGTGTATCAGAGCTTGATCTTGCGAAACCAGGGATTCTTTGTGTGAGGACTGGCAGTCCTGCTGAAGAAGCTTTTCCAAACCGCAGCTATTGTGGCAACTAGAGTTCTCTTAGAAATGCAGGCTGGGAAGCTTCCAGGAATAGTGAGTGAGTCAGAGGCCAGAGGTTTGGAAACTAGAGGAAACAGAGACTTGCTGGACAAGGGTGGGATTGGAGTCAGGATCCTGAAAGTGGTTGAGAAGGAGGAAACGGTTTTGAGAGTGTCCTCATCAACTTCTCCCCTTTCTCTGCACTCCTGGGCCGCGGGAGGACTGGGGCTTGCCGTAGGCACCTTTCCTCCACGCGCTGTCTCCAGCCCTTCCCTGTCTGTGTGTCCTCCACCTCCTCTGTGGCCTCCCCCCATTTGTGGCCACATGTCATTTCCAAAGCCAGCTCTTCTCCATCTCACATTATTAGTTGGCAAGCACTTGTCCTAAGCTGTGACATTCCTTTTTCTGTTAAGAGTGTCCCTGTGATTGTACTCGTCTGTTAAGAGTCTTCAGTCTCTTGAGGAAAGTGTTGTATTTTTGTTTTGTAACCTGAAAAAGTGACCCTGATACTGAAGACGACTTGGTTAAACCATGCTGGTTATTTCAGTGGGCGTCTGTTGAGCAGCCCCTGTGTGCCAGGCACCATGGGCGCTGGGGCCAAGAAATGGCACGAGACACAGCACGTGTTCCGGCTGCAGAGTGTGGGCCCCTTTACCGCGGAACCCACTGACCTAAAGAGCTGTGTTGGCCACCTTTGAGGCATAAGGATGGAAAAATCAAAGCTTGTGTTACTTGTACTCAGTTTGGACATTTCCTCTCCTTCTTTCACTTGTTTTTTTGTTATTGTGAAAACATTAAGCAGATGACAGTGAGAGTTTATCACACAGCCACCTTTATATCTCTGCAGGGTGGCCTTTCAGCCGCACCTGCCCGGGCAGTGTCTGCTGTGAAGAACATCAACCTGCCAGAGATGCCCCGGAACATCAACATTGGCGATCTCAACATCAAGGTCCCCAACCTGTCCCAGTTTGTCTGAGAGTGGAGGACAGCTGGACTGAGTCCTTGGAGCCAGCAGAGCCCAGCCAGCCCTGCAGCACAGCCCGCTCTACGCCCTCAAGGAGCCCAGCCTTGGGCCCTGGCCCCCACTGTCCTGGAGCAGGGAAGAGCCTTGTGTCCACTGCCAGCCTTCTCACACGTGCGGCCTTGCCCATCTCGCAGACACATGGCGACTGCGGATGTGAGGGGCTCTGGCTACCTCAGTGGGGGTCAGGTGCCCAAGTCACATGCCCCCTTTCCCTCTCCTGTGCAGCCACTCCCAGGGATTGGGGACTGTAGTGAGAGCCCTCTCCCCGCCTCGATCCCAGAACCCCATCATGAGTATGTGTGCTGACTCGAGGCTTCAGCCTCGAGTTGAAGGCTCCCTGAGATCCTGCAGCATTGACTGTGCTGGCGAGGTGCCGTAGCTGAGAACACATTGACCCTCTAGATCTGGAAACATGGTGCATGGCAAACAAGGACAGGAGTTTAAGGTGATCCAAAGTGGCCTGCTGGCTCTCTTAGGGTTGGCACACCCAGAATCCTTTGGCACAGCCCAGCCTTCTCACCCCCACCTACGTTCCCCACAGCCACAGTCCCAGCTCTGCTTGCCCAGCTGTGGTGTGTACAAAACACAGTCCACTTTGTAAGCCTGTTGCTTGCCCGCCTGCACATTTCTGCCCATAGGGAGGGTACTCCCACAGCCAGAGTGGTCCCCATCAAAGGACCGGGCCCCCATGTCTGTAGAAGACAAAGCTGACATGTGGAACATCTCAGAATTGTGACTGTGCTAGGTTTAAAATACATTCTCCTCCCGAGGAGCAGATGGGTCAGTTGCTGTGTTCTGAATGATGGGTGTTCTCTGGGTGGAAAGCCATTGCAGTCTGCAGCTTGTGGAGCATGAGAGCCTGAACCGGGCGGGGCCCCCTGTTCTGGACCTGGGACACAGGCAGCATGCTGGCTGAGACCTGTGGCAGCACAGCATCTTTTCCCCACGTTCAGAGGGTCCCTCCCTGAGCTCGCTCTGGGCTTGCCCTGTGCCCTAAGGTGACAGTTCACTAGAGCGTGCTGTGGAAACCCGTAAATATTTCCCATGTGTTGAGGGTCTTTGTGCCTGTGGTTGGTCATCTTAGAGCTGGAGCTGCTCCTCGGAGCAGTGCCTCTTACCCCTGCACTGCCTCGGGGCCAGGCTCAGGTGCCTTGATGAGCTGCCTTGAGGGTAGGGAGCTCTCTGTGCCACGTTGCTAAGTCTCCCAGCCTGAGGACTTCTTGTGCCTGCCAGCTGGTGGCCCAGACTGTTTCCTCAGGCCTCCTGATGTCGCAGAACCTGTCTGAGATGTTCCCAGTGAGACCATGTATCGGGTCACGTCTTCTCCCACTTTGAACAGTGCTTCCTATGGTGGGTATCCTTTATTCCCTGTAGCCTCTTAACTTCAGTCTATCGGAACCTCTCCAATAACCTCAGAGATGGGCAGTGTTGCTCAGAAGATAGACACTCTTATGTGGGAAGAGGGAAATGTAGGTAAATATATCTATCCAATGTCAAAGCCTCTGATGTTCTTTTAAAAAATTTTCATTTTTTTTAACAGACATTTCAGCCTATTCACATTCCTCTTTCATAATTTGCTTAAAGTGAAATAGGAACAAAGAAGGAAAATGTTATTTATTTTATACTTTCTGTAAGATGGCATGGGCAAGATCCTTCCACAATCCTTACAATGGACATTATTATCTCTCATTCTGCAGGTCAAGAAAGTAAGACTTGGAGAGGTCAAGTAATTTACTTTAGGTCACACAGGGCTAAGAGTTGAGACTACCTAAATCTATGGTTCATTTTTTTTTTTCTGCTGCTCAAGATGGCTTCTCCCAATTTTATTTTCTTTCTTATGGATAAGGAAACCTCAAAATTTGTAGGTAGCTTCTCAGAAGCTGTGATTAAAACAGGTTCGGTTTTCTAAAGCACCCAGTGAAAGCATGAAAGAGTGTAAGAACTGGAAGGCCCTCCACGTGCCTGCAGTGAACCGATGAGGAAACCGAAGCCCAGGGTGTCATGTTGAGGGTCACAAAGCTAGAACCGAGTCTCTTCTCCTTTTAAAATGTTTACTGAAGTTGATTTACCACATTGTGTTCGTTTTAGGGGTACAGTAAAGTGAATCGGCTATGTGTACGCCCACCAACTTGTTTTTCTTGGTTGCTTTATGGCCCATTGCATTGCTACAGCACAGCCGCATGTCCTGGATTTCCTGGGATACTCTTTGAATGTCTCGCCTGCCAGAATTTCCCCCAAACCATTGACTGGTCTGGAGACTCCTGCAGTGGAAATTCCAGCCTCATCCCTTGCACTGCCTCTAAAAAATGACATAGAACTTGAGCCTGGTCTGTGGTTTGGAACACTTGATCCCTTTGAATAAACTACAGTAATTGTTCATTAACTACTTGAGGTTGCCTATGAATCAACCTTTCTGGCCTGGTATCAGCAAAGCCATAAAGTTTATAATAAGGAAATCTTTATTGGCCTTTTTTCGGAGAGGGACACACATACTGCTGCTGAGAGACGACAGTTGTGAAAAGGGGCTAGGTTTGAATTGGGGGATCCTTGGCCTGCATGGCTCACACTGAGGATCTAAAGTGGTACAGAACACTGGGTTTTCAGTGCTCACTGCCACTAATAAAACTCATATTCCATCATTCAACTTCAAAGTGCCTGGGGAGTGCCAGGCCCAGTTCTAGGCCCCCAAAGATGGAGAGAAAGAGGCTCTGCTCCCTGCAGCTGTCTGTTGAGTGTCTAATGCTCAGGTTGCATCTGACGGCAGCCTGAATGTGGAGACTGCAGTCAGTGACCATGTTATGTGGAGTTTTAACAGTAACTTGTCTCCCAGCCCCAGCTGACCCCACTGTGCCCTGCTGCCCATGCTCCAAACAGCCTGTCTTCAAGCTGCTATCTCAAAAGTACCGTAGGCCAGGTAGCTTAAAGAACGATGTCTCAGTTCCGCAGGCTGGTCACGGTCAAGGTGCTGGCAGATTTGGTGCCTCGTGTGGACCAACGTCTTGTTTTACAGAAGGCCATATCCTTGCTCTGTCCTCACATGTTGAAGAGAGAGCCCTGGGTTCCATACCCGTATAAGGGCACCATACCCACTGTCAGGGTGCCGCCTCATGATGTCACCCAAGCCTAATCACCTCTCAAAGGCCTCGTCTCCAGATACATTCACATAGGGAACTGAATGTCAGCATATGAATCTGGGGGTGGACAGTGAGATAGATGGCATCACCAACTCAATGGATGTGAATTTGAGCAAACTTCAGGACATGAAGGACAGGGAAGCCTGGCATGCTGCAGTCCATGGGGTCACAAAGAGACGTGACTCAGCGGCTGAACACCACCACCAAGCATTCAGTCCGCGCAGCGTACCTAATGACGCCCTGTTCTGCTAGGCCTGGTCATGGCCCTGTGCTTGTCACATTGAGGACTCAGGATATCTTGAACTTCTCAAGTCCTTGTTACTCAGGCTTCTGCCACTTACAGAGCCAGCCTTTCGTCCCCACCACCTCCACCTCCATGGAGCCAGCCCAGGGAAGCCCTCTTGGGCCCCAGCTTCACCAGAGAAGAAAGCAGAGAATTAGGCTGAAACCAGGCTGCTGGCTAAATCCTGTCTTGTGGACCAGTATTTCGTAGGGGATGTCAGTGTGGTCTGTGGGTTTCCAGATAGGATGCGGCAGTGATTGGTGAGAGAGTGATAGCCAGGGGAGAGCCTCTTGGGGATGGGCAAGACCTTGGGAGGAGGCTGTTGGCTCCTAGCAAACATCCTGTCCTTCAGCTTCCCAAGTCTCCTGCCCTGCCACCAGAAGGGTGTCCATCTCACTATGGTCATTGTGAGCCTGGTGCCATAGGCTAACAAACAGCTGACCTCGCGGTTAAGTTGACGCACTTAGTTGAGCGCTGGGGAGCCTACACATCTGCAGTGCTGGCAGCAGTTAGCAGATGGACAGGCCTCCTTTAAGAAACAATTCCATAGAAGTGATTACTCTTTCCGAAAAGATTCTTTCCTATTTCAGTACATTCATGTGGACAAAAAATAAGGAAAGGCTGTTGAGCCAAACTCCCACTCAGTTCCCCCAAACCACTGAGCACCTCCCACCCCTATCCCTGGTAGCAACAAGTGTTTCCAATTTAAAAGATTAGGAAACAAGCCCCTGGAGTTTTATTACCAAAACAGAATATACTTTCCTGAGTTCTGTTCCCTTTGACCTTGGTGGTTGACCCCAGCCCTCTACACCCAGCCATCCTCTGTAGGGAGGCAGGGCCTCCCAGACCACCCCATTTTCCATGGGACTCTAATGTCCTGTGTGTTAGAGTTGTTTGTTTTCACCTCCCCTGCTAGAATGTACGCCCCTCAAGGGTGGGGTTCGTCTCTCCTGCTGAGTTCTGTGTCCCAGCTGCTATGAGCAGTGTGCGTGGTATGTATCAGTAAATAACTGTGGAATGAGTGAGCGGTTGAGGCCAATGGTAAATCATTCTAGCAGTCATTCGTAGCTTCTGCTCCCGAGGGCCCCATTCTCGGTCAGCGTTCTGGGTAATGGCATTGGGAACCGCCGGTAGAGAGGGACCAGGTGATGGCCTGTGGTGCGAGGGGGAGGGAGAAAGGGAGAGCTGATGACAGTGGAGCCCAGGAGACCGTGACGTGAGAGGAGGAGGTGGTTCCAGAGTCTGGAAGTGGGTGCGTGAAGCTGGACGTGCCTGGCAGTGTCTGGGGCAGATGTCTGCCAGCCAGCTGGGAACCCGGGAGAGGGCAGAGAGGAAACGAACATCCATCCCAGAGCGAGGGTGGTTGGAGCCTTGGGAGCAAGTCATGTGGCCGAGGAGGAGAGGAGAGAGTTGAGGGCTCAGTCTAGAGGAAGGGAGAGGAGAGTCGAGATAGGAGCTGCTTCAAGTCAAGGGAGGACTCAGTGGGAAGGGCCTTTGTGAGACGCCAAGGAATGGAGACTGAGAAGAGATGGCCTCTCTCGGTGCTGCCATTGCCCCCACCAGGTTCCCTCAGGGAGGAAGCGAATGAGGGAACTGGGAAGGGGTGGTTAGCTTGGTGGGGCGGGTCTAGACCACAAGGTGGTTGTGAGAGGGTGGGTCACAATCCAGCTCTGTGGCATACAGAGCCTTTGGAAGGTCAGCATCTGCATCCATAAAGGGGTGCCAATAACTCCTGCCTCGGGAGGTGTTTGAGGTTAACTGAGGATTGATGAAGACCACGGAAGAGTCTATAAACACAGGCTGCTGTCACCACTGGGGCTTTTGCAGAGGGAATAGGAGCCAAAGTAGATGCAGTTAGCTAGGAGAGGTTTGGTGGTGCTGGGATGCGAGACCAAAGTCCATGGTGCTCAAGTCCTGGCAGAAACATAACACTAAAAATGTGTAACAGCCAAGGACTCCCTAGAACTGCTATGACTGGATTACAGTGAGGATGACTAAAAGCAGGCTAGGCAGAGGCCAGGCTTTGAAACACAATGGAGAATGAAGCTGATGAAAATACTGCTGATGAGACATTTTGGACTGAGAAAGGAAAACCGTTTTTAAAAAGTAATAAAGATCCATTACGGTATAAATCCATTTATATGCTTAAAAATCACAGGGCCATGTCTCTTATCTGTATATCTATACACAGATGAAAACGTCTGGACAGATAAACACAAAATATTAAGACTGGTTATGGAAGAACTACAGTTTTTTTTTCTTTTTCCCAATATTCAATTTCTATTTTCTACTACAAAAGAAAACGGCTTTTAAAAGCTACTGACATGATTGTAGAAGGTAAGGAAAGATACGGTTGTCACAAATGTATTACTGACTTGTGATCAATATACAGAGAGAAGAAACAGTGTCACAAATTGAAAGGAAAATTTGGCACAGCTCTAAGCAGCAATTTGGATAGTGTTAATTGAATCAGAAATGCTTCAAAATTCTGAGAAAGAGAATAACATTTTTCAGAGCAAATAATCTTCACTTGGAGATCACAAATGTATTACTGACTTGTGATCAATATACAGAGAGAAGAAACAGTGTCACAAATTGAAAGGAAAATTTGGCACAGCTCTAAGCAGCAATTTGGATAGTGTTAATTGAATCAGAAATGCTTCAAAATTCTGAGAAAGAGAATAACATTTTTCAGAGCAAATAATCTTCACTTGGAGGAAAAAGAAATTGCTTTTTGATTTTTTCTGTGTTAGATCATGCTAAATTTTTATGCTGGCAGTCTCTAAAAAGTACCCTCTACTAAAGGCACCCAGGGAAATCCTCACAGATGGACTTTATTTCACTTTTGTTCAAAGTAACGTGTGAACATTGCTTAGGAGAACCTATGCTCATAGAGAATTAAGTGCTTTCAGATAATGAAATATTTAGTAATCCCTTTAAAATATCTGTTTAAAGAGGAATGTGATCATCAGGCTTGCATTAATTTGTTTTTAAAATGAAGGCTTAGGATCATTTACAATGTAACACATGCTCAACTCTAAGTAAACAAGGTAAAAAACAATGTAATTAATTATTGATGTCATGGAAACGAATAATCGGAATCGTGTGCAGTTAAAAAAGAAAAACTGTATTGCATTTATCAGCTCAATTTGTCCCCCAGAGAATTTGATTATTTTTTACACACTTAAGATAACTTATTAACTCAGCTGGTAAAGAATCTGCCTGCAATGCAGGAGACCCCAGTGTGATTGCTGGGTCAGGAAGATCCCCTGGAGAAGGGATGAACTACCCACTTCAGTATTCTTGGGCTTCCCTGGTGGCTCAGAGGGTAAAGAATCTGCCTGCAATGCAGGAGACCTGGGTTTGATCCCTGGGTTGGGAAGATTCCTTGAAGGAGGGCATGGCAACCCACTTCAATATTCTTGCCTGGAGAATCTCCACGGACAGAGGAGCCTGGCAGGTTACAGTCCATGGGGTCACAAAGAATGAGACACGACTAAGCAACTAAGCACAAGATAACTTAGGTTGGGATACTTATTCTTAAACAAATATTTATATGTTACTTTCCCTGGTGGCTCAGACAGTTAAGCGTCTCTCTGCAATGCGGGAGATCCGGGTTCAATCCCTGGGTCGGGAAGATCCCTTGGAGAAGGAAATGGCAATCCACTCCAGTATTATTGCTATTATATGAGATACTTATATTATTCTTAAACAAATATTTATATAAGTTCATGATGACCTCCTGCTTTTTCTGGGACTTGAATTGCTTGATCAGGTAACCAGGCATGCCATTATCATCACACATAAATGCAAAGCATCTTTCACCGTCTCTTGACTTTTTCTAGCTGCAGCGAAGCAGAGGCACAGATTCTGAGCCAGACTTGAGTCCTTGTCTACCTGTGTGATTCTGGGACTTTCCTGGTGGTTCAGTGGTTAAGAATCTGCCTTCCAATGCAGGGGATTCGGGTTCTGTCCTTGGCTGGGGAACTAAGATCTCACATGCCTAGGGGCAACTAAGCCTGCATGGTGTAACTAGAGTCTGCCTGCCACAATGAAAACACCCAGTGTAACCAAAAGAAAGTTACAGTCTCTCTATGTAAACAGAAGTTATGTGTGATTTAAGAAGGCACTTTCTTTAAGATGCAAATAATTTTTAACTTGGGTACAAGTTAGCAGCTTAGTTTCTCCGACCTATATAGTGAAGTGAACTGCCGCTCAGTCATGTCTGACCCTTTGCAACCCCACAGACTGCAGCCCACCAGGTTCCTCTGTCCATGGGAATTTTCCAGGCAAGAACACTGGAGTGAGTTGTCTTTCCCTTCTCCAGAGGATCTTCCCAACCCAGGGATGGAACCCAGATCTCCCACATTGTAGGTGGGTTCTTTACTGTCTGAGCCACCGGACAAGCCCCTGATCTATATAATGTGCCCACAAAGCAGAATCTGAAGCCTTCCCAGGGGACTTTCACATGCCTCTGAAGTGGTGCCGTGCATGGTGCTCCCCTGAGTCACAGGTATTCAAACCATGAACTATACTCAGTATTCATATCTCTAGCCTGCCTTCCCCCCTAAACCTCAGAACAGTCTATGTAACTGCAAGTTAAGCATCCTTAAAATTTTTAACTTGGGTACAAGTTAGCAACTTAGTTTCTCCGACCTATATAGTGAAGTGAACTGCCGCTCAGTCATGTCTGACTCTTTGCAACCCCACAGACTGCAGCCCACCAGGTTCCTCTGTCCATGGGATTTTCCAGGCAAGAACACTGGAGTGGGTTGTCTTTCCCTTCTCCAGAGGATCTTCCCAACCCAGGGATCGAACCCAGATCTCCCACACTGCAGGTGGGTTCTTTACTGTCTGAGCCACTGGACAAGCCCCTGATCTATATAATGTGCCCACAAAACAGAATCTGAAGACTTTCCAGGGGACTTTCACATGCCTCTGAAGTGGTGCCGTGGGTGGTGCTCCCCTGAGTCACAGGTATTCAAATCATGAACTATACTCAGTATTCATATCTCTAGCCTGGCTTCCCCCCTAAACCTCAGAACAGTCTATGTAACTGCAAGTTAAGCATCCTTCGGATGATTTCCAGATGAGAATACTGAAACTTAAGAAAATGCGGTGACTGGTCCAAGGCCACACATCATTCATGTTCAGATTTTTTTAATCAGTGAGAAACAAAGGAGGGCCTATGTATGAAATGTAGTCTGTTGAATTTGGACTTACGGCTAGACCTCTGCTGCCTTCCCTGAAGGCTCAGCAGTAAAGAATCCACCTGCAATGCAGGAGATGCGGGTTTGATCCCTAACTGAAACTTAAGAAAATGCGGTGACTGGTCCAAGGCCACACATCATTCATGTTCAGATTTTTTTAATCAGTGAGAAACAAAGGAGGGCCTATGTATGAAATGTAGTCTGTTGAATTTGGACTTACGGCTAGACCTCTGCTGCCTTCCCTGAAGGCTCAGCAGTAAAGAATCCACCTGCAATGCAGGAGATGCGGGTTTGATCCCTGAGTCAGTAAGATGCCCTGGAGAAGGAAATAGCAGTCCACTCCGGTATTCTTGCCTGGGAAATCCCATGGATAGAGGAGCCTGGCGGGCTACACTCTATGAGGCTGCAAAAGAGCTGGACATGACTTAGGGACTAAACGACAACTGGACCTATGTAACTGCCACAGAGATGAACGTCTAGAAAACCTTCATCGCCCCCAGAAGGTTCTCTTGAATCTGCTGCCAGTCAGTTCTCCCACCCAGGAATACTCTTCTGACTTTAAATATTAGGCAACTTGCCTGTTCTTGCATCATATAACTGGGACTTTTGTATCAATTCCTTTCACCTGTCTGCTTTCGTGCAAGATAATGTCAGCGAGACTCGTTCACGCTCTCATGCGCATCACTAATCTGTTCTGTTCCAGCTACACAGCACTCCGTACAGGAATATACCAGTTTATTAATCCATGCTCCCGTTCTTATGATCACGGGGGGTGGTTTCCAGTTTGGAGTTAGTTTGAATGAAGCTGCTTTGAACAACCATGTATATGTCTTTACACATGACAGATGAATCCATTCTCCTGAATATATACCCGGGAGGAGAAGTGCTGGGTCATAGGACAGATACATATTTAACCTGAGGAGATACTGCCAAAGAGTTTTCCAAGGTGACTGAATTAATTCATAGCCTCCCTAGCAATAGGTTAACAGTTCCAGTTGCTTCAAGCTGTCACCAACATTTTATTTTTGCCAGTCTTTCAAATTTAGCCACTGATGAATGTGTAATGCTACTCTGTGGTTTTCAGCTTGCATTTCCCTGATGCTCAGTGATACTGTGTGGACTTTTTAAATGCTTACTGATCATTTGGCTATTTTTAAAGTGCCTGCCTATTTTTCTAAAAATTGGGTTGCCTTTTTTTTTTTTTGGTAGTCCTTTACATGTTCTGGCTATCAGTCTTTGTCAGATAAATGAACTGCAAAAATCTTTTCCCAAATGTGGTTCCTATTCACCTTTAATAGTCATGACATTATTCTATCAACTAGATATGGCTTTATTTTTTAACCATTTTCCCACTGTTGGATATTTAGGCTATTTCTTATTTTTACTGTAATCAAATATGTTAATGACCAACTTTTAAAGCTTTGTCTGTATCTGTACAGTTTTCCTTAACCTAGATTCACAGAGGGAGCTTTACACAATGCATATGATCATTTGGTATTGGTACAGACAGACAAACTGCTTCAGGAAGAATTCTATCAGTTGATATTGGTACTTATCAATGCATGAGAATATCTACTCACCAGTCTTCACTGACTCTGGCTTAAAAAAACAATCTTTACCAGTTTGATAGGGAAAAAGTCAGTATTTCACTGTTTTAATATTTGGTTCTAGGACTATCAGTGAAATTGAAAACATTTTTCCTTAGCCTTTTTTTTTTCACTTTTACACATGGTTTGTTCATTTTGTGTGTATGCATTTATCTGTTGGGGTCTTTAGAGTTCATTTACTCAAGGTATTAAGTCTTTCTTTTCTTTTACATACTATTCTAATGTATTTTTATTTTATTTTATTCTATATTTACTGCAATCATTTTCCGAGAGGTAATGCACTCTGCTATAGGCAGAGAAGCCTGGTGGGCTACAGTCTATGGGGTCCCAAAAGAATCAGACACGACTCAGCCAATAATAACAACAACAATTTGCTTTTTTTTGGCTTGTTTTGAACTTTTTATTGTGTACTGGGGCATAGCCAATTAACAATGTTGTGACAGTTTCAGGTGAACAGTGAAGGGACTTGGCCACACATATATACATGTATCCGTTTTCCCCCTTTAAACATTTTATGTAGTCAAATCTGTGACCACATCCAAGCTTACAAATGTCTTCTCCCTACAATATTCCCTATTCAGTAATCTCCCAGGTGGTGCTAGTGGTAAAGAATCTGACTGTCAACCCAGGAGACAAAAGAGACGCAAGTTTGATCCCTGGGTCGGGAAAATCCCCTGGAGTAGGAAATGGCAACCCACTCCAGTCTTCTTGCTGAAAAGTTCCAGGGACAAGAGGAGCCTGGAGGTCTGTAGTCTATAGGGTTGCAACGAGTCAGACACAACTGAGCACACACATACATACATAAATGTGAGTAGTTCTCTGTAAATATTCTCACCCATTTTCCTCTAGTTTTTAAGAATACTTAATTCCTTAATCCTTTATCAACCTTTTGGGCAGTACTGTATGTATGGGCAATGGCACCCCACTCCAGTACTCTCGCCTGGAAAATCTCATGGACGGAGGAGCCTGGTAGGCTGCAGTCCATGGGGTTGCTAAGAGTCAGACACAACTGAGCGACTTCACTTTCACTTTTCACTTTCATGCATTGGAGAAGGAAATGGCAACCCACTCCAGTGTTCTTGCCTGGAGAATCCCAGGGACGGGGGAGCCTGGCGGGCTGCCATCTATGGAGTTGCAGAGTCGGACAGGACTGAAGCGACTTAGCAGCAGCAGCAGTATTGAAT
>SJYC01027319.1:0-14128 GCA_006408675.1 Madoqua kirkii | reverse complement strand
AAGGAAATGGCAACCCACTCCAGTGTTCTTGCCTGGAGAATCCCAGGGACGGGGGAGCCTGATGGGCTGCCGTCTATGGGGTTGCACAGAGTGGGACACGACTGAAGTGATTTAGCAGTAGCGGCAACCTAACTTTTTTTTTTTCAACACTGATATCAGCCTGGCCTCCTGAGAGCACCTAGGATTGGGCCACACGTATAAAAGGGCAGATTGAAGGTTATCTCCTGTACTGGTGATAACAAATGCCTTAAAGGCACAGCTGACATAATCTGGAGAAGGAAATGGCAGCCCACTCCAGTATTCTTGCCTGGAAAATCCCATGGATGGAGGAGCCTGGTAGGCTACAGTCCATGGGGTCGCGAAGAGTCAGACACGACTGAGCGACTTCACTGACATAGGAGGTACTGACCAATTTGCACTTCGTTCATTTTTTGGTAAGAGTTCGGCTTTTTATATTGAATGTGTTACCAAAGAGGTTTAGTCAAAAGCCCAAAGCCCCTGTCATGATCAGACTCCTCAGGCCCCTCTTTCTCAGCTGTCTTCTCAGATGGTGGGGGTGGCAGGAACTCCTGCAGCTGCAGCCCAGGCACTGGGCAAGCCCATCAGCCCCTGGCCTGCACATGAGGTTCACAGTGTCAACACTGTCCAGAGCCTTGGCAAACTGGCCTGGCCAGAAAGGGTCAGTGTTTATACCAGCCGCTTAATGAGGGCATTGCTCCTCCGTGACCATCACCTCGTTGTGGAGGGTGAGGGCCAAGTTAGATGCAGGCAAGCTTCAAGATGGAGGCCACGATACAAGCAAACGTGAAGCAGGCACTGCTGGGCAGGGTGCTGGGCACTGGATGAAGTGACGGCCTCCCGGCAGTGTGACCCGCACTTCCTCCGCGGGACTCAGCACCTAAGTGGCAGCTGAGAAAGGGAGCCAGGTAAATACCTCAAAGACTGGATCCACGGACTCCCCAGGCTCAGATGATATTCAAAATATCTACCAACTAGGCTTGGCTCAGGCACTGACGAGTAGAGCTACCAGACCAGGGCTTGGCGATGCTACTGGTGGTCCATGATGCTCCCGAGGCGACAGAGAGGAGAACCCAGGATGCTGTCACACCTGGAGCTACTGCAGCTCCATCCTATGCTGGCCTGCGTGGGGCCTGGTTGGTTGCAGTTGTGGCTTGGTGACTCAGCATGCCTCTTCCTGCTTGGGTCCTGAGGTGGGAGGGACAAGGAACCTTCACATACTCTATCCCTCGACCCTTATGAACTGGTAGTGAAACTGGAGGTCAAGAGATAGCCGAAAGCTAGAGCGCCCATTGCAGAAGGCACTGCCTTGGCCCTGGGCAACCAGGGAGTGAAGTTTTCCTCTAGCCACGCAGACCCGAGCTCTTGACATTGAGCCCCCTGTCCAAGCCTCCAAGTGGCTCCTCAGCTGGCTGTAGACCTCACGAATCTCACTCTGGCTGGCAGGCCGAGGGTAGCTGCATGCCATAGATGGCAACATGCATAGCCTTTCTTGCTAGGAAAGAGCTTATCTAAACTGAGGCAAGGTAGGCTTTGATCTGCTGAGTGCTGAGCCAGCTTTTCTGGAACTTCTTTTGTCTGTCCCAGCAGATAGAGCTGCTCCACCAGGAAGTGGCTCCCACTCAGATGCTGGCCTGGGCACTTCTGGGTGGTTTCTACTGAAATTCTCTCTTTTTTTCTTTTTCTTTTCTTTTTTTTTTTTTGCCGAGTTTCCCCAACCTCTACATGCCTCTTTTCCACCAACTGGCCCCTTGCCTGGACCCTAGGAAGTGTCAACCAGCCCATCATTGTTTAAAGTACATGATGATATTACAAGATTAGAAGGAATCCCTAGGTCCAAGGTCTGTGCCAAACTGGCAAGTGATACAGTAATACCACCTGGCATTGCAAGTTACTTGGCACAGGTTGGCAGCCCATGGCAGTGGACTCTCCCTGTCAGGCCCCTCCCTGAGCCACAGTGCTCAGGGTGACAATCCTTTCCTGTCAAGTCACCCACTCCAGCCCAGCCCTGCCCCACTGAGCTGCTCTGGGTTCCTGTGGTCCCAGAAAGGCCTCAGAGGCCAGGCCAAGCCAGGCTTTGGCCCTGGCCATCCCCTCTGCCTGTCTTCAGGCCTTCCTCACTCCCTCACTTCAGGAGAGTCTTTGCACAAATGTTGCTCTCAGACCTTCCCTGCCCTTCCCTGCTTCTCACGGCGCTTGTCAAACTGACATCATCATGTTTGTAATGTCAAACTCTTTTTTTTTTTTTGAACTATTTTTGGCTACTGTTTTTGCTGTGCCTACCACAGCACCTGACCCACTTTTGCTGCCAGTTAAATGATTGTTTGTGAGTGAATGAGTGAACACCTCTGTTTCTGTCTCAATGTGCATGGAGCTCCACACCCACTTGAGGCTTGGGGGCTCTGTGGGAGGGAGTCTGGGGCCTGGCTTCTTGATTCCCCATGTGAGCCTGAGTGTGTCATTTAGTGTCTGCTTCTTCCCTGACAGTTGGTAAAGAATCTGCCTGCAGTGCAGGAGACCCTGGTTTGATTCCTAGGTCGGGAAGATCCACTGGAGAAGGAATAGGCTACCCACTCCAGTATTCTTGGACTTCCTTTGGGCTCAACTGGTAAAGAATCTGCTTGCAATGCAGGAGACCTGGGTTCAGTTCCTGGGTTGGGAAGATCCCCTGGAGAAGGGAAAGGCTACCCGCTCCAGTATTCTGGCTGGAGAATTCAGGGTCACAAAGAGTCGGACGTGGCTTGAGCGACTTTCACTTTCTTCGAGTTATAAGAATAGTGTATGAGAACACACTTATCATAGAGATGTAAAGAAAGCCCTGAATGGAAGGTAAACCAGGTTTGAATCCTGGATTCAGTGCTTGCCAGCTCTGTGGCCTTGGGCAACATACCTAACCTCTCTCTGCTTCAGTTTCCTCATCTGTGAATTAGGATTAAAACAGCTTCCTTGAATCAGTCAAAGTTCTTGATTGCAAACAATAGAACTGACCCAGAAGCTTACTAAAGGGCTGTTGGGGAGGCTCGGCAGGAGGATGGAGAGCCTTAAACAGCTGGCCAGGTCACAAGGAAGACTATTCTTGGGAGTATGCCACCAGCATCGCCAGCACTGGACCTGCGGCCACAGACCCTGCTGGCCTTCCATGAAGAGACAGACTCCTAGCAGTGCCTCTGATCGATGGAGCTCAGGTCCAGCGACCAGGACAGCAAGTAGAGGGGCTGGCCCAGCATCACACAGTGGGGAGCTCGCTGAGCTAGCGGCAAAGAGATGCTACTGCCTACCGCATTGCGTGCAGAGGATTGTCCTAGCGATTAGCAGTTAATCCAAAACCCTGTACACAGCTGGTGGGAAACTGGTGGAGTTCACTGGAGTTAGTGCATGCTTATCCTGTGACTCACTGATGCCAAGCGAGTGTGCATGTCCTCTGGAAGATGGGGACAAGAAATGTTAACAGCAGTGCTATGCGTAATCACCAAAAACTGGGTATAGCCAGATGCCCATGAAAAGGGGAATATATGGGCCCTTCCTGGCAGTCCAGTGGTTAAGACTCCGCACTTCCAACGCAGGGAGTGCAAGTTCCATCCCTGGTCAAGGAACTAAGATCCCACATGCCTCATGGCGAAAAAACCAAAACATAAAAAAACAGAAGCAATATTGCAACAAATTCAATAGAGATTTTAAAAGTGGTCCACATTAAAAAAGGGAATACATGAATAAATAAATACCCTGGAATACTACAAAGCCACAAGAAAGAACTACAACTATATATAACAATGTAGAAAAGTGAAAGTGAAGTCGCTCAATCGTGTCTGACTCTTCGCGACCCCGTGGACTGTAGCCTACCAGGCTCTTCCACCCATGGGATTCTCCAGGCAAGAATACTGGAGTGGGCTGCCATTTCCTTCTCCAGAGCATCTTCCCAACCCAGTGATCGAACCTGGGCCTCCCACATTGCAGGCAGACACTTTAACCTCTGAGCCACTAAGAAACACAATGCCAGGCATAAAAAGCCAGGCCAAAAATCATGTAGGTTGTATGGGTTCATTTATTGCCACTTCAAATACAGGCAAAATGGACATATGGTTTTAGAAGCTGGGACAGTGGGTGTTGGCTTAGAAAGACAGAGAAGGGACTGGGGTGGGGTTCCTGGTGCTGAGAATGCTCATTTTCTTCAAGTGGGTGCTGGTTTCACAGTGTGTTCTTTGTAAAGTACTAAGAAACACAATGTCAGGCATAAAAAGCCAGGCCAAAAATCATGTAGGTTGTATGGGTTCATTTATTGCCACTTCAAATACAGGCAAAATGGACATATGGTTTTAGAAGCTGGGACAGTGGGTGTTGGCTTAGAAAGACAGAGAAGGGACTGGGGTGGGGTTCCTGGTGCTGAGAATGCTCATTTTCTTCAAGTGGGTGCTGGTTTCACAGTGTGTTCTTTGTAAAGTTTCACTGAGTTCCTCATTTATGATTTTTTTTTTTTTTGTATTTTTCTCTAGGCTTGATATACTTCTATTTAAAAATAACGTACAGGGCTTCCCTGGTGGCTTACTGGTAGAGTCCATGTGCCAATGCAGGAGACATGGGTTAGATCCTCAATGCAGGAGGATTTCACATGCTGAAGAGCAACTAAACCCATGTGCAACTACTGAGGCTGTGCTCTAGAGCCTGGGATCTGTAACTACTGAACTCACACACCCTAGAGCCCATGGTATGAAGAAAAGCCACAGCAATGAGAAATCAGTGCACTGCAATTAGAGTAGATCCCAATCCCTGAACAAGAGGGAAAAAAAATCCACACTGCAACAAAGACCCAACACAACCAAAAAAATGAAATGATTAAAAATGGTGTTAGAAAGTGTTCTGGTTTCATTCTTTTACAAGTGGTTGACCAGTTTTCCCAGCACCACTTGTTAAAGAGATCGTCTTTTTTCCATTGTATATTCTTTCCTCCTTTGTCAAAGATAAGGTGTCCATAGATGCCTGGATTTGTGGATTTATCTCTGGGCTTTCTGTTACGTTCCATTGATCTATGTTTCTTTCTTTGTGCCAGTACCATACTGTCTCGATGACTACAGCTTTGTAGTATAGCCTGAAGTCAGGCAGGTTGATCCCTCCAGGTCCATTCTTTTTCAAGATTGCTTTGGCTATTCGAGGTTTTTTGTATTTTCATACAAATTATTTGTTCTAGTTCTGTGAAAAATACTGTTGGTAGCTTGATAAGGATTGCACTGAATCTATAGATTGCTTTAGGTAGTATACTCATTTTCACTATATTGATTCTTCCAATCCAAGAACACGGTATATTTCTCCATCTATTTGTGTCTGCTGTGATTTCTTTCATCAGTGTTTTATAGTTTTCTATATATAGGTTTTTTGTTTCTTTAGGTAGATTTATTCCTAAGTATTTTATTCTTTTTGTTGCAGTGGTAAATGGGATTGTTTTCTTAATTTCTCTTTCTGTTTTCTCATTGTTAGTGTATAGGAATGCAAAGGATTTCTGTGTGTTAATTTTGTATCCTGCAACTTTACTATATTCATTGATTAGCTTTACTAATTTACTGGTGGAGTCTTTAGGGTTTTCTATATAAAGGATTATGTCATCTGCAAACAGTGAGTGTTTTACTTCTTTTCCAATCTCTAACATCATACACAAAAATAAATGCAAAATGGATTAAAGATCTAAACATAAGACCAGAAAATATAAAACTCCTAGAAGAGTACACAGGCAAAACACTCTCTGATGATCCTCTATGACCCACCTCCCAGAGTAATGGAAATAAAAGCAAAAATAAATAAGTGGGACCTAATTAAACTTAAAAGATTTTGCACAATGAAGGAAACTATAAGTAAGGTGAAAAGACAACCTTCAGAATGGGATAAAATAATAGCAAATGAAGCAATCAACAAAGAATTAATCTCAAAAATATACAAGTAACTCCTGCAGCTCAATTCCAGAAAAATAAATGACTCAATCAAAAAATGGGCCAAAGAACTAAACAGACATTTCTCCAAAGAAGACATACAGATGGTTAACAAACACATGAAAAGATGCTCAATATCACTCATTATCAGAGAAATGCAAATCAAAACCACAATGAGGTACCATTTCACGCCAGTCAAATGGCTGCTATCCAAAAGTCTACAAACAATAAATGCCGGAGAGGGTGTGCAGAAAAGGGAACCCTCTTACACTGTTGGTGGGAATGCAAACTAGTATAGCCACTATGGAGAACAGTGTGGAGATTCCTTAAAAAACTGGAAACAGAACTGCCATATGACCCAGCAATCCCACTGCTGGGCATACACACTGAGGAAGCTAGAATTGAAAGAGACACATGTACCCCAATGTTCATCACAACACTGTTTACAATAGCCAGGACATGGAAGCAACCTAGATATCTGTTATGCCCAGAGTCTGGATCCCAGAACCGAGAGAATGAGACATCCACGACAATGCAAAAGCAAAAAGGGGTTTTATTGCTAGCTCGAGCTAGGGCTCCCGTCTCACCCAGTGCAGTGGAGTCTTGATGAGAGCCCCGAGCTCTGGATTACAGCAGTATTTATACATTTAGCCCGGTTCAAATGTTGCAACAGAAGAGTTGGCAAACAACAATTGGTTAGTTCATGCTGCACGGGGGGATTTGTCAAATCACACAAATCACAAAATCTCATTGGTCAAATCACAAAATCTCATTGGCTTGAGTTTGAATCAAAATCCCAATTCTGATTGGCTCGTGTTTGGTGTGATGGGAGTTTCCCAGGGTGTGGTTTCCCAGAATCATGACTCAGGTTTTACAAGAATCTGAATCTTAGGCTTAGTATAGCTTGTTGAGCCTGTCATGGCTTCAGGTCTGGTCCCTTAACAATGTCCATCAGCAGATGAATGGATAAGAAAGCTGCGATACATATACATAATGGAGTATTACTCAGCCATTAGAAAGAATACATTTGAATCAGTGCTAATGAGGTGGATGAAACTGGAGCCTATTATACAGAGTGAAGTAAGCCAGAAAGAAAAACACCAATATAGTATACTAATGCATATATATGGAATTTAGAAAGATGGTGTAACAATGACCCTATATGCGAGATAGCAAAAGAGACACATATGTAAAGAACAGTCTTTTGGACTCTGTGGGAGAAGGCAAGGGTGGGATGATTTGAGAGAATAGCATTGAAACATGTATAATATCATATGTGAAACAGATCACCAGTCCAGGTTCAATGCATGAGACAAGGTGCTCAGGGCTGGTGCGCTGGGATGACCCAGAGGGATGGAATGGGGAGGGTAATGGGAGAGGGGTTCAGGATGAGGAACATATGTACACCCATGGCTGATTCATGTGAATGTATGGCAAAATGCACTACAATATTGTAATTAGCCTCCAATTAAAATAAATAAATTTTAAAAAATGGTAACATACAGGTTTAAAAGAAAAAAAAAATTTGTCTCCAGGAAGCACTGAGGATATTGCCCATGGTGTAAGCTGAATAAATGTTAGGTCATTGTTGTTAGCATTATCCTAGTCACCAGTTGGTCTTTCTCTCACCTACCACACCATCCTCTTAGACTAGAAGAGACCCCTGTGTTTTCAACTCTCAAATCCATCTGTAGACAGAGCTGGTGCCACAAGTTTAGGGGTTTTAAGCTTGTTTGTAGGTAGTGGGAAAAGACCTCCTGAATCAGTGCCACCCAGTCACTCATCAGGGAATCAGTCACTTCGTGCAGAGGCTGGGAGGCCAGAGAGAGTGAGAACTGGGCACAAAAAGGGGGTGCAGGTAGCTGAGGACAGGAGTGGAGGCTGAGATCTGGAAGGTGATGGAGAGCTGGGCCCTCAGAGTCAGGGAATAGGTTGGAGGCCATCCTGAGGACAGCAGGAAGCCTGGGAAGGAGTGGTTGTGCGTGTGTGTGTGTGTGTGTGTGTGTGTGTGTGTTTTGGGCACAGGGGAGGTGTATGTGTCCCGTATCGCTCCGGCGTCAGTGAGGAGAATGAATGAACGAAAAAGGAGACCTGATCACAAAGAGCAGGGCAAGAGGGAGGGGTTATGAAAGAGCGTGAGAAAACTTTTGAGGTGGCAGATATGTTTATTATATTAATTGTGGAAATGGTTATATGAACATACATGTGTCGGAATTTATGGACTTCTGTTGTTATTATTATTATTGACTGGGCCATGTGGCATGTGGGACCTTAGTTCCCTGTTCAGTTCAGTTCAGTCACTCAGTCGTGTCTGAAACTCCATTCCAAACCAACTGTGACTTTATTTGAAATGACATGTTTTAAATGAACTGTTGAAGAATAACTCCATATGTCATGTCCCCTATAGTTTTTAAATGACAGTGGCTAGGTCATTTCTCCTTCCATCATACATTTTTGGTACATAAGACTTTGTGCTAATTATGGTCTTCTCCTTCATCTTTTTATCTGGGCAGATCGTAATTCCTTCATTCCAGAGATGTTTGTTACGTTCAAGGCACTGGGACCTGATGAAAAAGCAGATGCACTTCCTGTCCTCCTGGGATACAACAGAGTATGGAGACAAATAATTAGACAATTGAGTACAGGCGCAAGGTGTTGCTGGAGCACAGGGCAGAGACATCTGGGGAGCTGAGGAGGTTAACTCAGAGGAACTGAATCTTTGGGAAGGTTATGTGGCTGTGCATGGTTGTTAGCAAAACAAAAATGAAGGAGAAAAGGTGGGACAGGAGAGCCTTAATCTTGACCAAAAGCAAAGGAAATATCAAAAACCGAAGGGAAAAGTGAAAGTTGCTCAGTCATGTCCAACTCTGCGCCTCCGCGGACTATAACAGTCCACGGAATTCTCCAGATCATGAAAAGGACTAAGGTCTCAGCCAAGAAGAAAGACCACCCTGTTGCAGAGAGTGAGATGGAGTGTTTTAAACTTCAGTGTCAAATACAGGTACGCCTAGATCAAAATGAAGAGGCTTATTTTCCCAAAAGTCAAGGAGTAAATAAAGAAAAAAAAATGTTGACCAGAATTCCAAGCATGCTGGAGTTTTACTAAAATAATTATAAGCCATAGCAGTGGAGTCGAGGAACCAGAGGAGTGAGAGAGACCCAAAGAGAGGCCTCAGGTGCTTCAGAACTCTATCTGTGTGTGGGTTCCCCTACTCAGTTCTGGTCTAGCCTCTCACACCAAACTCGAGTGGAGCGACAACCTGGAAATCGGGTGACAGGCAGCAAACCAGGGCTAAAAGCCTTCCTCCAGAGAATGAGACCAGGGTGACATGGGGACTATAGGGGACACGACCAGGGTGAAGGAAAGCAGGGAAGTGCGTCCATCCTACAAGAAAGAAACTACGCCTCCCAGCACTCTTCAGTATTGGTAAGAATGGACACATCCTTCTGCCAGAGGACAAAACAGAGAAACTGCCCATACTTTTTACATCTATACTTATTCTCAGGATTTTTAAAGGCTTTTTTTTTTTTTTTTTGCCGGGGGCAAGGGGGTGGTCATAGATATTAGTTATTCTGAAAGCTGTTTGGTGGTGCTAGTGGTAAAGAATCTGCCCGCCAAGGCAGGAGACACAAGAGGTGTGGGCTTGATTCCTGGGTCAGGAAGATCCTCTGGAGGAGGAAATGACAACCCACTCCAGTATTCTTGCCTGGAAGAGTCCATGGACAGAGGAGCCTGGCAGGCTACAGTCCACGGGGTCACAAAGTGTTGGAGACGACTGAGCACGTGGAACAGGTCTGTAACCTGTGGTCTCTCTCTCCCCTCAATTTGAACACCGTGAAGTGCAATTCAAGTCAAAATATGAGAAACTGAAAGATTTCGGAGTCTGAAAAAACTAGACCAAGAATGACAAAAAGACATGCACTTTCCTTTCCAGGGCTCCCAAAGTTGTGGTGGTTAGAAAGAATATGACAATCTTCTTCTTAATCGTTTTATCTGGGCAGGGAGTGATTCTTTCATTCCAGAGATGTTTACTACCCCCAAGGCACGGGGGCCATCGTGATGAAAAGGCAGATACGCTTCCTGAAGCACAGGGGAGAGGTATCTGGGGAGTTCAGGGGAGCAGCCAGGAAGAAGTGGCTCTGTGGGAAGGTTATGCAGGTATCCTCCTGGCTCGGACCCAAGCTATGAGCCGGGACCACATGCTGGATCAGGGTAACCCCACCTGGGTGTGGGCGACAGGTGTGCCCTCCCAGAGCACTACAGAATACAGCTTCTTAATCTGCGCTCAGACCACAGGTGGGCTCACCAACCACGAGCACAGCCTCACTCATTTCCCTCAATGGGCAGGACTGACGTTATCATTTTCTATGGGCGTCATGACACGGCAATCACTGCTTTTAAAGAACTCAAGAAATGCTGCTTCTGTAGCTGTAATTACAGCTGCTTCTCTGCTGTAATTCTTTCAAATTCATTCATTCATATTCTACTATCTCATTCTTTTTTTATTATTTTTTCTACTCTTCAATACTCATGCAGAATTCAACTCCCAACTTTTCCAAAATATACACATTCTGAATTTCAGCCACCAAAAGAGAAAGATGATTTTAGTTTTCACAGAATCATTTGATTCATATGAATCATATGATTCATTTTCATAGAATCCTGGTGAAGAACTGTGATTGGTCCAGCCTGAGTCAGGTGTCCTCTCCTGGACCAATTAACAGTGGCCAAAAAGAGTCTCTTGTATTTAAACTGCAGCATGCAGAGGTACCATTAGAGTAGACTGGAGGGAGGGATGCTGCTGCTGCTGCTAAGTCGCTTCAGTCGTGTCCGACTTTGCGACCCCATAGACGGCAGCCCACCAGGCTCCTTCGTCCCTGGGATTCTCCAGGCAGGAACACTGGAGTGGGTTGCCATTTCCTTCTCCAATGCGTGAAAGTGAAAAGTGAAAGTAAAGTCTCTCAGTCATGTCCTACCCTCAGTGACCCCGTGGACTGAAGCCTTCCAGGCTCCTCTGCCCATGGGGTTTTCCTGGCAAGAGTACTGGAGTCGGGTGCCATTGCCTTCTCCAGGGAGGGATGCTAGTTAGATTAAAAAAAAAAAAAAGATAGGTGTTCACAATAAAATCTGAATGCTGAACAGAAATATCCAGAAGAGGGCAAGGATGAAGACTCAAAAAAGCAAAATGATAATAGAGAGGTCCATGACCTTATGGGGGTGAGAAGAGACAGGACCCCTGGTAGGGCTGGTGGGGCTGGCCTTCCAGAGGAGGGACAGACAGGAAGGGAGGAGGAAGGAGTGGGTGGAGGCCTGGGGTTTAGATGTGTCAGCAGGAATGGTACAGTTCAGGTCTAAAGAAGTATTTCTCTGAGAAGCAGGAAGGTGATGCAGGAGGGAGTGGGTAGGATAGAAATACGAGATTAGTGAAAAGAACGTGAAATGAGAAGAGAGCAGCTTAAGGAGAGCACCGGAGGAACGCCTGGCAGTTTTACCACCTGAGAGAGGGTGGAAACTAAATTTATTGAAACTTAACTGTCCAGTAGCATAATTTTCTCCTGCAAGTCTCAGCAGCCCCAGTATAGAGTCTCTATAGTATACAGTATAGAGTCTGTCGTATACATCATAGAGTCAATATCATATACAGCATAGAGTCTACATAGTATACAGCATAGACTCTATATAGTATACTGCAAAGAGTCTATATAGTGTACAGTAGAGTCTATATACTATACAACATAGAGTCTATAGAGGCAAATAAGAAAGAGCAACTTGACAGGGCTTTGGCAGCTAAGGGCCCCTGAAGGACAGTGGGATGGTGCAGTTAAGGCTGAGAAGACAGATGCTTGGGTTGAAAATTCCAGGTCAGAAGGAAGAAGGCAGCAGCAGCATGAGAACAAGAAGACAGATGACACTTTGGGAGATGATCAAGACCACAGGGACGGGATGCAAGACCAGTTGAGTTGGCTCCAAGGTTTCTGGGACAATCAGTCCCACCCATGTCCCAACGGATAGGGATCACTTAGATCTTTTAAGAGTCAGACGTACACAGGACTGATGGTTTCTCTGATATGTTGCCTGGTCAGAAACAGTCAGTTATTCCTCAAAGCCTTTATATACTTTATACACTTAAGGAAGGTATACACATATTTCTCTCTCTCTCTAAGCTACCTGCGTTCTTTCTTAGATTGGGTTATCTGCTCCAATCAGAGAAACAGCATGTGATTTCTGGGACTCAACCTTCCACCCATGGTGTTTTACACGCCTTCTCTCCACTCACTCAGAATACACACTCCCCATTCCATGAGCCCAGACTGCAAAATCTTACCACCTTTCAAAACCCAGGTAAATACCCAATTTCTCCAAGTTTCTGCCTATGTATTTCTTCCAGTATGCAGATTTTATGTGTGTGTGTCATTTGCTTTTTTCTCATTCTCCTTTGGAACAGGAATTCTTCTTAAATTCAATTTTTAAGCCAAAGTGTGTGTGTGTGCACTTGGGGCCCATACTCTTGATTTAAAGGACTCAGATAGTCCAAGATGTAGATAACTGTCATCTTTTTAATCTAAAGCTCATATACCACACTGAGTATCTATAAAGAACAGACGCCTGTGACTAAAGAGAAAATGAGGAAGTATTTCTCAAGCGTCTTCAAAGCTGCACAACAACCTGCCCAATTAGTAATGGCATGTTGAATGAATCAAATGGAATGCTTAGTACTGTCTACTGGCCTTATGTTTCTTAGTCACTAAGTATTTTCTGCACAGTATGCCAAGGAAATCCAAAGTCACCAAGTTTTCCATTTCCCTACCTTTTAGGGGAATAGAGAAGATAGATAGAAATGAGGGAGGAAGGGGTAGTTTACAGATCCAGGAACCCGGACAGAAGGAAAAGCAGTGGGCTTCATCAAGGTGCTGCTGGCAAAATGGGGTAGGGTGCTTTACAACTCCCTAAGGACATGCGCACATAAACTCATTCAGCTCAATTTCAATGTAGGACTAACATGAAGAAAATTTATTAACAATAATACAACTTTTATTTTGCTCCAGTGAAGATGGCAATATCCGTTTTGAAGACACTCTCATGCTCTGTTTAATTAATTCCATTTTAATTATAAAGCAGTCTAGCAATAAATATAGAAATGCCTGAGGAACATACACTTTGATCTCTTATTTTACTTCTAGGAATCTATACTAAGGAAAAAAGAGACAGTTTTACACACTCACACACACACACAGATATTCATTAGCACAAGTCCCATCAGTTGTGTCTGACTCTGTGACCCTATGGACCAGGGACTGTAGCTCTCCAGGCTCCTCTGTCATGCAATTCTCCAGGCAAGAATACTCAAGTGGGTTGCCATGCCCTCCTCCAGGGAATCTCTCCGACCCTGGAATTGAGCCCATGTCTCTTAAGTCCCCTGCATTGACAAGTGGGTCCTTTACCACTAGTGGCACTTGGGAAGTCCCATA
Organism: Madoqua kirkii; assembly: GCA_006408675.1. NCBI lineage: Eukaryota > Metazoa > Chordata > Mammalia > Artiodactyla > Bovidae > Madoqua > Madoqua kirkii. The sequence continues at coordinate 725 of SJYC01027319.1, read as the reverse complement.
TGTATATCTACTGACATGTAAAAATATCAATAATACATTTTATGTGAAAACTGTAGGCTAAAGCAGCACGTTCCCATATTTGTGTTTTATAAAAAGTCACACATATGCAAGAAAAAGAAATCTAGAAGGATACACCCAAAACTGACAGTGGCTTTTCTGGAGGTGAGATTTGGAGTGATTTTTACTTTCCTCTTTGTAACTCTGTCTTGACTCCATTTTTAAAAGAATACATTTGAATCAGTTCTAATGAGGTGGATGAAACTGGAGCCGATTATACAGAGTGAAGTAAGCCAGAAAGAAAAACACCAATACAGTACACTAACGTATATATACGGAATTTAGAAAGATGGTAACGATAACCCTGTATGCGAGACAGCAAAAGAGACACAGATGTGTAGAACAGTCTTTTGGAGAGGGAGAGGGTGGGATGATTTGGGAGAATGACACTGAAACATGTATACTATCATATATGAAATGAATCGCCAGTCCAGGTTCGATGCATGATACAGGATGCTTGGGGCTGGTGCACTGGGATGACCCAGAAGGGATGGTACAGGGAGGAAGGTGGGAGGAGTGTTCAGGATGGGGAACACGTGTACACCCGTGGTAGATTCATGTTGATGTATGGCAAAACCAATACAATATTGTAAAGTAATTAGCCTCCAATTAAAATAAATTTATAATTAAAAACATAAATAAATTCATAAAAAGAATTTGTAAAAATA
>SJYC01027318.1:0-11573 GCA_006408675.1 Madoqua kirkii | reverse complement strand
ATCTTTATATATATAGCTTTCATTAAAAAAAAATCTGTCTTCACCTAAATGTGTATCAACAGATTAATGAACAAAGATGTGGTACATATATACAATGGAATACTACTCAGCCATAAAAAGAATGAAATAATACCATTTGAAGCAACATGGATGGACCCAGATATTATCATACTAAGTGAAGTAAGACAGAAAGAGAAAGACAAATGCTACATGATATGACTTATCTAAAATATGACAGAAATGAACCTATCTATGAGACAGGGAAAAAAAATCTGCCTTCAGTTTTCATTTTCAAACCCTTTTAAGAGCTAATAAGGTTCACAAACAGTTCAACAATAATAAATTGTTTTAATTTTGCTTCCTCTGTGTACTTACACAATAGACTAGGTTTATCCTCACTAAAAGAAATAATCAGTAATATAACAGAAGTCACAGGACAGAGGTAACCAACAAAAGTGGCTGCTTCCAGCTCTGCTATGAAAAAAAGACAGAGGTGCTGTAATATTGATAATGTCATTCTATATTTTCAACGACAATTTTTAAAGAGCTTTTATATCCACAATATTATTTGGTCCTCAAGTCTATGTAAAAGGCAGGCAAAGCACAACCCTCACTTTTCAGGTAAATAGCCTGAGTTAGGAGAGGTGGAGGGATGTACCCAGGGTCTCAGATTGGTGAATAATAGTGCCAGCTTGCACAATCCAAGATGGCAGCCACTAACCACATGTGGCTATCTAAGTTGATTTAAATGGTATACAATTTAACATTCAGTTCCTTAGTTGCACTAGTACATTTCAAGGGTTCAACAGCCATTTGTGGTTAGTGGCTACTGTGTTGGACGGTGGCAGATAAAGAATATTTCCATCCCCACAGAAATAAGGCAATTTTCATGCCAATAACATTTTCCAGTCATGTGGTGGCTTTCTACACCCTTGCTTTGCCCCCTTGAAAAAATAGGAAGATATTTGATAATCTTTCCCTACAAGACACGAATCTGATAAATCATAGAAAACAAACAAACAAACCTGTGCTGAATCAGAATAACTGAAAGGTGGCTGGTACAGCTGGAAAACAGCGAGGAGTGAAAAAAAGAAGGGCCTGAAGGTGGTCCAGTGAACTCGGGGGGCACCTACTTAGCGCCTATTCACTCTCTTCTTCCTTTGCAATGCTGCTGCTGCTGCTGCTAAGTTGCATCAGTCGTGTCCAACTCTGTGTGACCCCATAGACGGAAGCCCACCAGGCTCCTCTGTCCCTGGGATTCTCCAGGCAAGAACATTGGAGTGGTTTGCCAATTCCTTCTCCAACGCATGAAAGTGAAAAGTGAAAGTGAAGTCGCTCAATCGTATCCAGCTCTTAGCGACCCCATGGACTATAGCCTATGAGGCTCCTCCATCCATGGGATTTCCCAGGCAAGAGTACTGGAGTGGGGTGCCACTGCCTTCTCCGTCCTTTGCAATAGAGCTAAGATTTTGTTGAGGTGTCAGCCCCCATCCCTATGGCCTTTGTGCCTCATAGTGGGCCTGCAATGCAACTTGGACCTGACGAAACAAGATGAGAAGTAAGCTAATAGGATAATACCCTCTGTGGCTTTGGTCTTGACCTCTGAAAGGTCAAACAGCTGAATGCCTACTTAACATCATCTCAGGGATTACCCAACAAGTGGCCACATACCATGGGATCACACATATAACTTACATCTGATCAGCATAACAGAGTCAGCAGTATGGACAAAGCATGCCATTCAGACTTACTAATACAGGCCCATCTATAGGTAAACATGGGCTTCCCAGGTGTCGCTAGTGGTAAAGAACCCACCTCCCAATGCAGGAGACATAAGAGACAGGGGTTTGATCCCTGGGTCAGGAAAATGCCCTGGAGGAGCGCATTTTCCTCCTCCAAGAATACAGACACCCCAGTTTTTTGCCTGGAGCATCCCACGAGCAGAGGAGCCTGGAGTGCTACAGTCCATAGGGTCCGAAAGAGTCACGCACGACTGAAGTGACTTGGCACACGTGCACATAGGTATGTATCTAGATGTATCTTGGGGCAAAAAAATCTAATTTTGCACTTTATGTGTTGAGATTCCATCATCTAAAATAGAAACATAGCCTTCCCCCAAAGTAAATTACAGTAATTAGTGGTAGTCTAGAAAACTGTTAATTTTATGTATAAAAGCCATCAAAAAATTTCAAATTATTAAATTTAAATAAGGGGAACAAACTGACAGTATAAACATTAAGAGCACATTCATAGGTAAACTTTGGGAAGAACATTATATCCTTTTGTAGCCAAACATTTATAACAGTTTCAACAACCAAGACAGGATACAGGGGTGAGATGACAACCTAATTTCTTATCTTCGTAAAACCATAACATTAAATAAAATAACCCTTAAAAAACTGCTGCAGGGAGCTCAGCTTGGAGTTCTGTGATGATCTAAAGAGGTTGGATGGGAGCAGGGGAGGAGGGAGGCTCAAGAAGGAGGGGTTATATATACACACACATATAGCTGATTCCAGAGAAGGAAATGGCAGCCCACTCTAGCGTTCTTGCCTGGAGAATCCCAGGGACAGGGGAGCCTGGTGGGCTGCCATCTATAGGGTCACAGAGAGTTGGACACGACTGAAGCGACTTAGCAGCAGCAGCAGCATAGCTGATTCATTTTTTGTACAGCAAAAACTAACAGAACAAAGCAATTATACTCCAATAAAAAAAATTTAGGTCACACACACAGAAACTGCTGGGGCTCCTGTGGTGACTCAGGGGTAAAGAAACCACCTGCCAATTCAGGAGACGGGATTGATTCCTGGTCTGGGAAGATCCCACATGTGGTGGAACAACTAAGTTCCTGTGCCACAACGATTGAGCCTGTGCTTCAGAGCCCAGGAGCCACAACTACTGAAGCCTGTTTGCCCATCGAGCCGGTGCTCCACAAGGAGAGCAGCCGCTGCAACGAGCAGCCTGCGCACCGCAGCTGGAGAGGAGCCCCCACTTGCCGCAACTAAAGAAAAGCCTGTGCAGCAGAGAAGACCCGGCGCAGCCAAAAATAACTAAATAAGTAAAAATTCTTCTAAAAAATGCTGAATTTCTTAATTATGTGGTTCTATTGGGGCCCTGAGTCTTTTATGGAAAAATCTCAGTTTGGAAATTCTTTGTATCTTGTGAGAACAAATTCTACACACTTTGTAGAATGAAACCTTAGAAAACTGTCATGCAATTTTCAATGGAACAAATGCAGGAGAGGTGTTGAGTGATTTTGGAATCACAAGCGTATGCTGCTTTGTTCACAAGCTCCAGAGAGTAATTACATAGCAACTGCTGGCCTTAAGCAGAAAAAATGATGGCTACCTGTCATCTTTCCTCACCAAAAGACAAAGCTGCAAGACAGAGTTTGGAACCGTCTCACCAGCGACTTACATAAAATGCTCAATGGGATGAAACAGCAGCTCTCACATGTTAAAAAGACAGCCTTGAATGAGAGAAAGCTCAGTACTGTACTCAGCACACAATGGTAGCTATACAGCAAGCCTTCATAAGAACCAGGGGTGGCTTGTACAGAAAGCAAGGCACCTGCTGAAAAAGGTACTGGGTCACGAGCCCTGAATACAAGTATTTCCTACATGAAAGCTGCTCTGTACAATCTCCTGTCACTCTGCTTCAGAAAAGATGTTGAAATGGATATGCATGCACCAAAAGCATGCGACGAAAATGTGGTCCCCCTTCAGTTCACTGGAAACAGCTAATTCATCTAAGATTAACTGAACTCAAAGAGATATGATATGAATCCTGGACCAGGAAACAAACAAAAATGGCTATAAAAGACATTATATTGGGGGCAATTGACAAAACTTAAATATGGACTTTGATACCAGACAATTATCTAATCCAGGGTAAAATTTCCTGCTTCCAGTATCTACACTGGGATTATACAAGAGACTCTCCTTGTTCTTGGAATTATACATTCAAGTATAGGGGGTAAAGGGGCACGGTGTCTGCAATTAACTTTCACACTGTTGGTAGATGTGATGATAAGGCAAATGCCAAACAATTGATGTGTCTGGGTGAAAAGTACAAGGGAGGTCCTGTAACTTTTCAGACATTCAAAATTATGTCGGGGACTTCCCTGGCGGTCCAGCAGTTAACAGTTCATGCTCCCAGTACAGTGGGGCCCAGATTCAATCCCTAGTCAGGGAATTAGACTCCACATGCTGCACTAGACCCCACTAAGACCTGGCAGAGTGGAATAAATAAATTATTTTTAAAATGATGTCAAAGTAAAAGATTACTAAAAGAGTTAAATCATTTCTCTCTTGACATTGCCTTCAGAAAACAAGTGGTTCTGTGGTGGTCAGGTCTTGCAGTGATCCAGAAGATGAAAGGTTCTGGATGCGCAGAGGCCTTTAGTTCCCTTGAAGGCCCCACCATACTCTGTCACTAGCTCTGAGGGTCAGGCTGGATCCAGAGGGGATTCAACTCCTGATGGCAAAGCACACGGCTGTTTAGCGGGGGTCATTCAGTGATGACTTAAAAGTGTGAATTCCTGGGGTAGTGAGTATGTAACCACTGTCTCCTGTAGCCTTACTGTCACAGTCTACAGCCAAGGTCACTCACCCCAGCAGCCCCAAATCTCATGCTTGTTCCTCCAAGTACATGTTTTAAGAGAATAGCCCTGTAATAAGGAAGCTCCTAGATGACCATTTCAAAGGCAATGCCAAGTTCCCTGACATTCCTACAGACCCAGGAAAAGCCAGATAAACAAATATTATAAAATAAGAGAACAAATATATTGTGAGAAACACTCTGAAGACATGGACACTTGAAACAAACAGTACCTTAAAAATTAGGTGTGCTCATCTTACAGCTGAAAACACATGTTTGAAGCCTGAACTGAGTCATTTCGTGTACTTTCTACAGTTTAAAGCAAAACCCAGAAGGAAATACACTTTACTATCATGACATGTCATCCGCAAATTGTAGGTCTAACCCTTGAGCTTATTTTAGAAACTTTCCTCACTAATTTGCCTGTGTTTTTGAATAGCAAGTAATATGTTTTCAATCAGGAAAGGTTACAGGGAAATTTTTGTGGTAAAAACTGGCCTTCCACTAGCATAAAAATCATCCCCCTTTCTTCAGTCCTTTGGGAAATATTTTTCTTCATCATTGTCAAGCAGCATTCAAACCAATTTTAATAGCTACTGTTCCAGAGAATGGTTGTTTACATCCATCGGAAACTGCTGTCACTAAAAACCATGTAAGAGGGAAAAAAAGGCAGTCCGTTGGATAAAGAAATGATTGTTTCTTTATAATATTTGAGGAGTGAATTAAACTCTGTGAATTTTTATCATAAACATAATGCTAATTATCCACTAAGGTGTAAATGAACAATTGTCCATCCTCTAATACATCACACAATAGCCCTGAACTACTGTGTTGCTTTATTTAACCTTTCATACAGGAATACTACCATAAAACATAGCTCTTTTACTCTGAACTGAAATTGTATTTGAAGTTAATTTTTTTTTCATGTATTTTTCATGTAAAATGTCTTGTTTCATCGCTAAGTCATGTCTGACTCTTTGCAATCCCGTGAACTGTAGCCCACCAGGCTTCTCTGTCCATGGGATTCTCCAGGCAAGAATGCTGGAGTGAACTGAATTGCCACTTCCTTCTCCAGGGGTAAAATGTCTGCGAGTGCTCTATTTTCTTGTCTTATACTGTTTCTCTAAAACTTCCAGGGACTAAATAATTACTGCACCTCCAATAACATTTAGTGAATAACATAGTAACGCTGCCTTTTTTTCTTTCTCCTCAAAATATGTGCCCTGTTTTTTATTTTTCTAAGATCTAGCATACAAGGATATGCCAATTTTCCCTTTACCAATCCTTTAAAAAAAAAAATAAATAAAATTTCTAAAACCTAACTACAAACAGTGAATTTTAAGAGAACAGAGTAGTTATCAAGGTCTGGCTAGAGCTTGATCACTAGCTTACCATGGGAATCCATCTGTTTCTTTTTTCTTGTTTATGAGAGAATAAACCTCCCTGTACTCACTTTAAAGTTATTTAAATATACTTGCAAGGAAATTTTTTTCAGAGTATCAGCTGACTAACTCTCCCCTGCACCTGGGCTGGTAAGTGTTGTTTAGTTACTAAGTTATGTCTGACTCATTTGCGACCCCATGGGCTGTAGCCTGCCAGGCAAGAATACAAATCTTTTATATGTGCTGTATTTAGAAGTTCCAAAGTGGTTTTGTTCATTTTAGTAGTTTTTTTTAGAATAACTCTCATATCTTGGCTTTGAATGACCAAATAAATACCTTGCTTACTGTAGCTTTGTCTTTGTGTATATGTGTACTCAGTTGCTCAGTCGTATCCAACTCTTTGCGACACCGTGGAAAGTAGCTTGCCATGCTCCTCTCTCTATGGAATTTCCCAGGCAAGAATAAGGAGTGGGTTGTCATTTCCTCCTCTAGGGGATCTTCCCAACCCAGGGATCAAACCCACGCCTCCTGCAGCTCCTGCACTGGCAGGTGGATTCTCTATCACTGAGCCACCACAGAGGCCATGGGCTGCTAAGTATTGCCAGAGAAATACCCTAGATCGACAGAGGGGGAAAATGCTACAAATTTGTGGTTTTCAGCTTCCGGAAAACCTCTGACACTGGTGAAGGTTCAACGTGGTGATCCCCCACAGTAGTCCTCAGACAGCTCCCCGGCTGCAGACAGTCACCTGGATCAGAAGGCAAACCCGTTCACCCACACCTCCTCTCTTAGCTGATGTTTCTACGACTCCGTTCACTCTCAGCCAATGCTGTGCCTTCTCTTTCACAGAGAAAAAGAAATCGGTTACAGAAACTCCTCCCTAACCTGCATGCCCTCCCACCCTGACCTCCTTCCCTGAAAAAAGGTGGCTCCAGAGCTCTGGGCCCCATCCCCTCTCACGTCCTCCACTATCAATTTCTGCAAAGATGCACATGTCACACCCATCTTTAAGAACTAATAATACAACACCTTCTATCAATTCTGCAGCTCCTCAGCCTAATAACTCTCTCCTGCCCCCCACAGCTACGATTATGGAATAAACCATATCTACTTCATGCACCTGTCAGCTCACCCTAAACCTAACAACTTACCATTACACCAATGCCTCCAGGCACCAAACCCAATGGATTCATCCATCCTGTGCTTATGAGACCTCTCTACAGCAGTAACTAACGCTCACCCTTCTTCCTAGGAATTCCTCTTTTATTAGTTTCTCTCATACCACTGGGCTTCCCAGGTGGCTCAGGGGTAAAGAATCTGCCTACAATGCAGATGTGGGTTCAATCTCTGAGTCCCAAAGATCCCCTGGGGAGGCAAATGGCGACCCATTCCAGTATTCTTGCCTAGGATCCCACAGACAGAGGAGTCTGGTGGGCTACAGTCCATGGGGTCACAAAAGAGTTGGACATGACTTAGCGACTAAACAACATTCATACCATGGTGTTACTTTCTGGTTCATCTATTTCTTTTATTAACTCTTTCTTCAATAAAACCTTTAAATGTCAGAGCCAGCTGTCAATGGGAGTAGAAATTGAAATAAAGATTTTGAAAAGCACTTAATAAAAAATGTAAAGCTTTACACTGTTCCCATCCTTTAACCCACTTATTCTACCTCTAAAAATCCATGTTAAGAACCATGAATAATGAAAGGAGAAATACTCCTTGCACATAAACATTAAAAGCAATATTATAATTTTAATAAGATGACACTACGCTTGAACTAATGTTAAGTGGAAAAAAACATGATGTAAAATTGTCCACACAGTGGTATCTCAACTGCGTGGAAAGTATGTGCACAGGAAAAAGTCTGGAAAGAAATATTCCAAATGTTAACGGTGATTTTCTTGGGAAATGAGAATTGCATTATTGGTGAATCTTATTGGCTTTATACATTTTGCACTTGCCAAGTTTTTCAGAGGGATCATTTGTATTTTGAGAGGGGAAAAAACCCATGCATGAAAAACAATTCAATAAAGGGCCCAAACTCCTTTTCTGAAAAGGTGATATTTGCCAGCTGGAAGTCTCACGCCCTCCAGAAGCAGGAAATGTCACCACTTACAGATGACTGACACCTTGCCAGTATGGGTCACTCTTCTAAGCTCCAGAATTGTGCTTCCACGCGGCTTCCAGGCAATTTCCTATGAAGACTCGTAAGAACCGGAGCACCAGCCTCTCGTCCTAGCCTCCTTCCCACACTCCACATCTTTACCCTCTGGTCTTGGTAAACAGCCCCACTCTCCCCAAATTCCCCTACTTTGGGTAATAAGGTGAGAACAACAGGATGGATGAACAAATTATGGATTTTTCCCCCCCACACAACTGAATCAGTGCTCTAAGAATCAATACACGCAAGATGAAAATTTACTCAGTAAATAACTATAAACAACTATAAGTTCAACATATGAAGTGTGGTATCTGCCTTAAGTTTACATAGCTATTTTGCAGTTATTTTGAAAGTGTACAAGGTTTAAAATTAATACGAATCTTTCTCAACTTTTTTTCTCTTTCTGAAGCACGTCTGAAAATCACCTTTCAGAATGACTGATTTCCCATGTAGGCAAAAATTATCTTAGCTTCCTAAAAACAGAAAAAAGTCAAATTATTATCGGCCATATCAACAACAGGAATCACACTGCAATCAGTCTGAACTAAAGAGAAACAGAGTCTCCATTTCACTTCACGGACAGTTTTTTCCTCCCTTCATTCCAAACACATGCACTAGGTAACCCCTGGGAATTTAAATTTACTAATCAGAATTTTCATGAAGAACTAACTCATAAGGGGTTGTGCTCCATCCTCAGTTCTCAGTGGTGTCCAACTCTTTGGGATCTCATGGACTGTAGCCCACCAGGCTCCTCTGTCCATGGGATCCTCCAGGTAAGGTTACTTGAGTGGGTTGCCATTTCCTCCTCTAGGGGGTCTTCCCAACCCAGGAATCAAACCTGCATCTCCTGTACTGCCAGTGGATTCTTTATCACTGAGCCATTGGGGAAAGCCCCTAAAGAGTTATGAAAAAATAAAAATAATAATGGATCCTGGCAAAGCAGGGACTATTGAAAATTATGAAACCCTGAGAAATGAATCTCTTCCTTGCTTAACTATTCACAGAGTCACCCTCTTCCAAAAAAGCAGGGTTCCAGCTGAAATGAACCTCCCTGTAAAGGAGCTTGTGCATGGAAGCAAAACAACTTGGGTTTTCCCATGGCCTGAAGCAGGAAATCGTGGATGAAGCCAACTGCAAACAACAAATAACCCCAAAGTAATTCTGCCTCACTTTTGGGATACACTCTACACTTTACACAGTGGGGACAGATTCCATTTTCTTTGACAAACTAATATTAGAATCAGTTTGCACTTCCAGCACACAGGCCCACTGAGCCAGTGAAGCAGGGCTGGGGATTCAAAATATCCCTGAATGTTTGATTCTTGAGGGCATCTGAGACTCAAGATGAAATCAGGAGGTGATCTGAAGAGAAGCAATCAACAGAGGGCAAAGGTTGAAGAACAGAGGGTAAAGGTTTAAGAAGCCCAATAAAATCTGTAATGACAGCTGTGGCTCTCACGGACTGGAGGCACAATCAGGATGCTGTGCTGGGTGGGAACCCCCTGGCAGAATCCACACCCTGTCCTGAGTACCTGGTCTGAGACACAACGCCTGGTATACCAATTGTACACGTGAATCCCACCTCACACACGTGCCCAGATGCCACATTTGGCAGCTGCTCTTCCAGTCTCTGCAAAGCCACCGCAGTCATGCCACCCTTCGGCTGGCACTGATAAACTGATGGTTAATACTGGCGCCTGCGAGATTTATGCTGCCGTTCATAAGGTCAAAGGACTTCCACCAAGTCTGAATTGCATGCTGATTTATACACTGATTTTTATGCCTTTCTTCACTGTGTTTAAAACACACACACACTTTATTGAAGTGCAATACACACACATAAAAGTGCACAAGTCATGAGTGTTAAGTATGTTGAATTACGGAGGTGAACACACCCGTGTGACACTCCTGTGTCAAGATACTCCTTGGTAGCCCAGTGGCTAAGACTCTGTGCTCTGAATGCAGGGAGCTTGGATTTGATCCCTGCTCAGGGAACTAAATTCCACACGCCACAACTAAGAGTTTGCATGTCACAACTAACTTGGTGCAGCCAAGGAAATACATAAATAAATAATTTTTAAAAAGACAATGCCCAGCAGCCCTGGAAGCCTTGCTTTATCCTCCTCCTATTCACCACCCTCCCTCTCCTCTCCTCAAGTTCCCATTATCCTGACTTCTGACCCCTCAGATCAGTGATGCCTGGCTCTGAATTGCATATGGACAGAGGCACAGAGTAGGGCCTATTTTGTGCCCAGCTTCTTTTGTTCAGTGTTACGATTGTGAGATTCATTCACAGTGACTCGTGGAGCTGTCGTCCCTTCCTTTCTGCGTTATCTAGCCACTCTATTGTATGAATGAGTGTGCGTATGGATCAGTCCATACTCTCCCCAACCCCCACTCAATCTGTGCTCAGTAATGTCTGACTCTTTGCGACCCCAAGGAATGTAGCCCCCATGCTCTGGAGTGGGTAGCCACTCCCTTCTCCGGCGGATCTTCCCAACCCAGGGGTAGAACCCAGGTCTCCTGCATGGCAGCCAGATTCTTGACAGTTTGAGTCACAAGGGACGCTCTACTGTATGAACACAGTGATTTTTCCATCCCACTCCTGATGAAAACTTGTGATCTTCCCCAGGTCTGGACTCTTAATCTTTCTCACATTTTAACATCTAACACATAGTCTAGCATTTTACTTTTCTTTTATGCATGCTTTATTTATTCAAAACAACTTTTGTTAGCTCTTACACATCAAAACAGTTCTCCAGATGCCCAATCAAACGGTGGAGGACGAGGCCACGACAGAGGAAACGCTATGTGTTGCAGAAGATAATTCAGCCCTGAGAAACACAGCCTAGAGTCCTTTGGATGAGGCTGAGGCCCATCCAAGGTCAGGCTGGCCCAGGCTGTCGTCTCTGCGGGCCTGGCTGTCTTGGCCTGACTGCATTCACTCTCACTTCCTCATTCTCCTCGGACACTCCTTTTTATTTTGAAACTGGCTGCGCTGTGTCTTAGTTGTGGTGCGAGGGCTTCTCGCTCTGGTGGCTTCTCTTGTTGCAGGACTCAGGCTCAAGAGCGCCAGCCCAGTAGCTGCAGCTCACGAGCTTAGCTGCTCCCACAGCATGTGGGATCTTCCAGGACCAGGAATCGAACCTGTGCCCCCTGCCTTAGCAGGCAGACTCCCAACTGGACCACCAGGGAGGTTCCTTGGACACCCATTTTTAAAAAAGCTATTTAGGAACAAATAGTGTTAAAAGATAGAGAAAGTAATGGCACCCCACTCCAGTACTATTGCCTGGAAAATCTCATGGATGGAGGAGCCTGGTAAGCTGCAGTCCATGGGGTCACTGAGGGTCAGACACAACTAAGCGACTTCATTTCATTTTCATGCCCTGGAGAAGGAAATGGCAACCCACTCCAGTGTTCTTGCCTGG
>SJYC01027317.1:0-22576 GCA_006408675.1 Madoqua kirkii | reverse complement strand
ACCCACTCCAGTGTTCTTGCCTGGAGAATCCCAGGGACAGGGTGGGGGGGAGGGGGCTGGTGGGCTGCCATCTACGGGGTTGCAGAGTTGGACATGACTGAAGCGACTTAGCAGCAGCAGCAGTGTTATAAGATAGCACTGAATTGAGCCACTTTAAACAGAATATACCTTCGCTACCCTTCATGGACCATGTGTGGTATAGAGGCTGGCAGTGCAGATGATGAGGATGGTGCCTCGGTGTACCCCATCCTGCCCTTCTCCTCAGGGATCTCACCTTTTTCATCAGAACCTCTCTTCTCAAACTTCGCTCTCTCCCCTGCCTTTCCATCACCATTTACTTTCTCAACTCTCCAGGCTTAAAAATAAGAGAAGAGCAAAACCTCACCTACCACCTCCTGTAGCAAAGGGCCTTCCCACCCTCTGTTCAGAGCAAACTTCCTGGAAGCCTGCTCGCCTCTGTCGGATTTGAGTTCTCCACCCTCCCACTCACTGTTAGCTCATTTCAATTGTTTTCCACTTCTGCCCGCAAACTGAACCCGCCCTTGGTAAGGTCCCAATGCCCCCCACAGTGCTGGGTCTGCGGGATGCTCCTCTACCTGCACCTTCCCTGACATCTCTGCCATTCTCAACTCCTACTCCTCTGGACTCCTGCGACGCCACCCTCCTGGTGATGCCCAGCCTGCCTGGATGCTCTTTCTCAGGGTCCGGTGGGGTGCTTCTGACTGTCCCTTCTGCTTCCTTCTGACTGCTCCTCGGGGTGCAGTCCCTGGCCCTTTGCTCACACTTGGTGCTCTTTTCCAATAATCTGCATCTCATGGATATATTCCAAGGGCACTTCAATCTCAAAGCGACAGAAGTCCTGGGAAACACTCCTTTTTCTCATATTCTTTTCAATATTCTGCACACACAGGCAAGCACTCCCATCCTACCTCACTGCCGTCTATTCCTCTCCATGGGTAAGAAGCAGGCAGGGTAGCAGGAAGGCTATGGGCTTTGAAGGTAAGCCAATCTGGTTTCAGATTCAAACCACCTCTTAAAGCAACTCTGTTTTCGAGAGACAGGAAGTGACTCTCTCCAAGTCACAACGCTTCACATTTGTATAATGAGTGCAACACCTATCTTTGAGAACTGAACGGATCGAAAGAGAAATGAATGAATGAATTTCATGAATTAAAAACCATCTACTACTGAGTTCACACTCCAGAGCCCGTGCTCTGCAGCAAGAGGTCACTGCAACGAGAAGCCTGTGCACCGCAACCAGAGAGGAGGCCCCCACTCACTGCAACTAGAGAAAGCCCATGTACAGAGACAAAGACCCAGCAGAGCCAAAAATAAATTAAAAAAAGTAAAAGTAAAAATTTTAAATGAAAAATTAATTTTAATTTAAAAATTATTTTAAAGTAAAATTTAATTTAAAAGTTAACATTTTAAATTTTAAAAATTAAAAGTTCAGACTATCTAACCCAGTGCCTGATGTCCCAATCATTATTTCCTCTCCATCTTCCTTCCCTGTTCTGGCAGTCAGTCCTGTGTCCGTAATGACACTGTATTTAAAGTGCTGTCTATAGGACCTGTCAGACTAGTCCTTTCATTGTCCCTGAACACCACACGCCCTTCGCAGGGGCACCTCTGCATGGAATGTCCCCTCTCCACTCACTCCATGCATACCTAAGTCTTACACTCCAACACCTAGTCCCATCCCATACCTCTATAAAGGCCTTCCTGAAGCTCACAGAAACATCCCCCAGTCTGAAATGTATAGACTATTAACACCAAAGGTCTGGTACATACAAACGAGTTCCAACAGCACATTTGTAAGTCCAATTTGTTGGTAAGTCCAACAAAGTTAGCCTAGGTACCTAATACAATCGGCTATATAGTACTGTACTGTAATAGTAACACTTTTTACACAAATGACACATAAAAACAAACACAAGAAATAAACATATGAAATCTTACAACATGGTACTTTGAAAATACAGTAGTCCATCTTTGACAGTCCGCAACTTGAAGGTTCATATGTAGGGGATTTACTGTATTTATTATATACTACTGTATGGGGTCATCCTTTTACGCCAATGCCCCTTTTACCTAATGACATCATTAATATTTCTTGTAGGGAGCTATATACAGTCTTCGGTATACACAGTCTCTGTAGTATACACAGTCTCTAGCCAAGAGTTTTTAAAAAACACCTGCTGATTGGTATAAGAGGGCAATCTCCTTTGAGCTGTAAAACTGAAGGTATAAACATCATTTAGTAAATCCAACTATTACTTTAAAATACGTATACAGACACCGAGCATCTTAGCATCTGGGCCTTCAGAGGCCGTGTAGACCACGCACAGAATCCCTTTACAGTGGCCTTGGTGAGTGACCTTCCAAGCTCTGTCTCAATGAATCTCCACAACCAGAGGCTCACTATATTCCTTTCAAGCTGTGTGATGTCTAGCTAACAGTTACTTTAAAAAAAAAAAAAAGCAATCTCAAAGTTGTAATCAAAAGAGTTGCAGGTCCCTTCTTTCTTCCTTCACAGCTTGATTATAACCTGATGCACTGCCACCCATGCACACACGTGTCACACAGTTACATTCGCCTACGTAACCACAACACAACCACCAAGCTCAGGAAATTAAGACCTGGTACATTTACCCACAGCAAATTCTCAAACTCCATTCAAATTCCACCAAGCGGCTCAATAATATCCTTGACAGCAAAAGAATCTAGTTTAGAATCATGCTTTACCTTTAGTTGCTATATCATTCTAGAATAGTTCCTTGGGCTTTCCTTGATTTTCAGGAATGTGACATTTTTAAAGATTATAACTATTCTGCTGCTGCTGCTAAGTCACTTCAGTCGTGTCCGACTCTGTGTGATCCCACAGACTGCAGCCCACCAGGCTCCCCCGTCCCTGGGATTCTCCAGACCTAAGTCTTACACTCCAACACCTAGTCCCATCCCATACCTCTATAAAGGCCTTCCTGAAGCTCACAGAAACATCCCCCAGTCTGAAATGTATAGACTATTAACACCAAAGGTCTGGTACATACAAACGAGTTCCAACAGCACATTTGTAAGTCCAATTTGTTGGTAAGTCCAACAAAGTTAGCCTAGGTACCTAATACAATCGGCTATATAGTACTGTACTGTAATAGTAACACTTTTTACACAAATGACACATAAAAACAAACACAAGAAATAAACATATGAAATCTTACAACATGGTACTTTGAAAATACAGTAGTCCATCTTTGACAGTCCGCAACTTGAAGGTTCATATGTAGGGGATTTACTGTATTTATTATATACTACTGTATGGGGTCATCCTTTTACGCCAATGCCCCTTTTACCTAATGACATCATTAATATTTCTTGTAGGGAGCTATATACAGTCTTCGGTATACACAGTCTCTGTAGTATACACAGTCTCTAGCCAAGAGTTTTTAAAAAACACCTGCTGATTGGTATAAGAGGGCAATCTCCTTTGAGCTGTAAAACTGAAGGTATAAACATCATTTAGTAAATCCAACTATTACTTTAAAATACGTATACAGACACCGAGCATCTTAGCATCTGGGCCTTCAGAGGCCGTGTAGACCACGCACAGAATCCCTTTACAGTGGCCTTGGTGAGTGACCTTCCAAGCTCTGTCTCAATGAATCTCCACAACCAGAGGCTCACTATATTCCTTTCAAGCTGTGTGATGTCTAGCTAACAGTTACTTTAAAAAAAAAAAAAAGCAATCTCAAAGTTGTAATCAAAAGAGTTGCAGGTCCCTTCTTTCTTCCTTCACAGCTTGATTATAACCTGATGCACTGCCACCCATGCACACACGCGTCACACAGTTACATTCGCCTACGTAACCACAACACAACCACCAAGCTCAGGAATTAAGACCTGGTACATTTACCCACAGCAAATTCTCAAACTCCATTCAAATTCCACCAAGCGGCTCAATAATATCCTTGACAGCAAAAGAATCTAGTTTAGAATCATGCTTTACCTTTAGTTGCTATATCATTCTAGAATAGTTCCTTGGGCTTTCCTTGATTTTCAGGAATGTGACATTTTTAAAGATTATAACTATTCTGCTGCTGCTGCTAAGTCACTTCAGTCGTGTCCGACTCTGTGTGATCCCACAGACTGCAGCCCACCAGGCTCCCCCGTCCCTGGGATTCTCCAGGCAAAACACTGGAGTGGGTTGCCATTTCCTTCTCCAATGCATGAAAGTGAAAAGTGAAAGTCAAGTCACTCAGTTGTATCTGACTCTTAGTGACCCCATGGACTGCAGCCCACCAGGCTCCCCTGTCCCTGGGATTCTCCAGGCAAGAGTACTGGAGTGGGGTGCCATTGCCTTCTCCTATAACTATTCGGTCCTTTGACTTTCCCAGATGTTTCCTCTGATTAGACCCAGGTCATGCATCTTTAGCAGGAATGTCTCAGAAGACGTAATGCTCTGTTCTGATTGCATCTGCTCCTATGGCATGTGATCTGACTCACGGCATTACTGATGCTGTCCCTTCTGCTCACTTATTAGGTGGTGCCTACCAGGCTTCTCCACTGCAACAATATTCCTTTTCTTCTTTGATATTTATTAATGAGCATTTTATAGGGGGATGCTGAGATACTAAGAATCTGTTCCTATGGCATGTGATCTGACTCACGGCATTACTGATGCTGTCCCTTCTGCTCACTTATTAGGTGGTGCCTACCAGGCTTCTCCACTGCAACAATATTCCTTTTCTTCTTTGATATTTATTAATGAGCATTTTATAGGGGGATGCTGAGATACTAAGAATGAGATACTTAGATCTCATTCCACATAAAATTTCAAGTTACTACTTTATTAGTTTATGTAAGTATGGACTCAGGGTTTCCCAGGTGGCTTGGTGGTAAAGAATTCACCTACCAATGTAGGAAACACGGGTTCAAGCCCTGGTCCAGGAAGATCCTTTGGAGAAGGAAATGGTAACCCACTCCAGTATTCTTGCCTGGACAATTCTATGGACAGAGAAGCCTGGTGGGCTACAGTCCATGGGGTTGCAGAGAGGTGGACATGACTGAATACACACGGGGTGTGGGTAGGGGGGAGTATGGACTCGTGCCTTCTCATTTCAAGTTGATGCTCAGGCTGACCCAGATTTAGCCAGAGGGAGCTCCTTCAACCTGGTTTTCATATCTTCTTTATACTGCCCATCATTCTCTGAGGACTTCTTTCATTTCTCACACAGCAAAATGCCCCACGTTCATCTTGCTTTTTTTTTTTTTTTAGTTTGTTTTAAAACAGGAAGGGATGCCACTTACTTCATTTACAAAAATAAAATTATACCATCTATGTCATTAAATATATCATATATAATGGCATACATTTGAGCCAATACATATATACAGCCATATTCTTTTAGCTTGATCTGTAATATTCCAGAGTGTGGACAGGCAGAAACTCCTATGCCCAGGATGCTTCCTGATCTCAGCCTGGCTGTTCACTTGTATCCTTTATAATCGACTGGTAAACAGAGGTCGATGTTTCTCTGGCTCCTGTGGGCCACTCCAGCAAATCTGAAGAAGGGGTCCTAGGAACCTCCAATATATACAACTGGTTGATCTAACGCACAAGTGACAACCTGGACTTGCTGTCTGAGGTGGGGGGCAGTCTTGTGGGTCTGAGCCCTTAGCCTGGAGAATATGTAGATAATAGCAGAATTGTGCATGTTAAATTTGTAAGATTCCCAGCTGGTATCCACTGAGAACTGAAGAACTGTTTGGTCATGCTGGAAAACACACCAAAGTTATCATATTCCCTGTCATTTCATTTTTAAATTAATTTTTATTGGAGTATAGCTGATTTACAATGTTGTGTTAGTTTCTGCAGTACAGCAAAGTAACTCAGTTTTTTATATATATACATATATCCACTCTTTTTAAGATTCTTTTCGTATATAGATCATGAGAGAGTACTGACTAGAATTCCCTGTGCTATATACAGTAGATTCTTCTTAGTGATCTGTTTATTGAGAATAATGTGTATGTTAATCCCAGTCTCCCAGCTTATCCCTCCCCTTTCACTTCCTCCTTGGTGACCATAAGTTTGTTTTCTGCATCTGTGACTATTTCTGTTTTGCAAATAAGTTCACTTGCATCACTTTTTTTTTTTTAGATTCCACATATTAGCGATGTATTTATCTTTGTCTTTCTTCACTCAGTACGACAATCTCTAGGTCCATCCACATCACTGCAAATGGCATTCTTCCATTCCTTTTTATAGCTGAGTAATATTCCACTGTATATATGTGCCACATCTTCTTTCTCATTCAATCATCAATCGATGGATATTAGGTTGCTTCCATGTCTCCTTCAGTTATTTTAAAATGACAGCTTCATTTGCCTTCATCACACTGGGCATTTGTTTCTGAATTAACATCATTTTGTCTGCACACTTTTATAGTGTACAGAGGATATTCTCTTGGTTGCCTATTCAATGATTGTATTCTCCTCCTAAAGCCCATTCCACCCTATAAGAAGCGGATTTTGTTCAGGTATCTCCTCCCTTCCACATAACCATGCACACTCTCTAAATCAATCATGATAACCTCATTCCTCAGAACCAGTGATGGGTTTAGTAATTTGCATGTGAGCAAACGCAGACCAATGAAACACAAGGAAGTCTCGTAGGGACTTCCTAAGAAAGCAGCAAAGACAAGCAGATGGTCTCCTCTTCTTCCTTTGGAGAGTACTGAGTCTGGATGAGAGGCACAGAGTTGCTGTAACTATCTTCAACCACCGTGAGGATGAGTCCAGCACTCGGACAAGGCTGAGACCACCGCAGACGGGAGGAGTCAGAGCCCTTAGCCAGAGCTTCTCTTATCACTGACTTCTGGTTGTGTGAGATGACATATCTCCTTTTGGTGGAAGCCGGTCTGACCAGGTTTTCTTTTAGCTGCAGCCAACAGCATTTTACCTGATAAGGAGCAGTGAGAACTACACAGCCCTCCAGGGGAGATGAGATGAGCCGGGGTAGCATTTCCAAGTCCCCTTTTTTCCCCTCCATAGACCCTAGGTGGATGCTGATGCCTACCTAGTAAGGCTCCTAAAACCCTCATCTTTGGTATTCCTAAAATGTTATTTTGTATTTGTATCACTGCCCTTCAGTAAAAGAACTAGCAATTTACTGCATATTTACATAGCTAACTTCTTCATTGTTGTAACCTGCTCAGACTTTTTTAAGTAAGTCTGTTTCAAGTGGGGAAAGAAGAAGCAAGTTAAAGAACTGCTACTTGATTGCAAAACATCAGAGAGTAAAGAAGGGAGAAACAAAAGAACAAATACAGAGCTAGGACCTCAGAGATTTTTGTTTCAGCAAAACAGTGCTACTAGACTATTGGAGAATCTTGGGGGAAGAAATCACATAATTTTTTATGTGACTTATGTGAGTCACATGTGTTTCTAACTTCATGTATCTGTAACATCAGTAAGAGAACCTCCAGGTTCCCTTCTGGCATTAAAATTCTACACCTCAGAGATTTCATCAGGGAAATGGCTCAAAATTCCCTTCTTCTCTTGCCTGAAGCATAAAATCTGAAAAAGCAGCTCCCCAAAGTCAGCTGTAGTCTATTAGTCATTAGTGAGATGGATTTCAAATCCACAAGCACTGCTTTTGGGCTCCTATTCCAAGAAACAGCTCTGCTGTATCTGACAGATCAAGGAGGAACTGTATATGTTGTTTACTATCGCTGAAGGCAAAGCGTAGAAAGTAATTGCCAGCTCCGCGCTCCATTGACCAATTTGACAAAAATAAACATTCAGAACAGCCACCAGACCTGGGGAGTTTTGGCAGCTGAACCCAGATACGTAAAAGCATGCTAACAACCTGAAGTGACTGCAGGATGTGGGAAGCCCTTCAGGATTTCCCAGGAACCTACAAGTCTGAGCCCTTCATCCCCAAGGCCCTTTGCAAAGTGTAGCCCGGACTAGTGCTTCATCATTACCTGGCCCTACTGTGTCCAGAGACTCCGGCCTCACCCAATTCCCTTCAGCTTCACCACGGGTCCATCTGTCTGTCAATATCTCATACTCTCCTCTCGTGATTCCTTCTGCCTGGCCTGAACCATCCTTCCCTCTCTGATTTCCCTTCCCTCTCTGATACTCCACACCTGCCTCTCCTCACCTCTCCCCCCCCCCACCACCCCCCACCCAGATTCCTCTTCCTTCTGATTCCACTTAAAGTCAACTTCCTCATGAAATGCCTTCTCGGTGGCATGAACACACCACTGCTGCCTCCCCTGGAAGGGAAGTCTGCCCTTTCCTTCAAGAGTGCTTATTACTACCTGTAATTCTTTTGTTTATCAGTTTTGTATGTCTCCGTGGCTGGTAACCCAGGTGGCTCAGTGGTGAAGAATCCGCCTGCAATGTGGGAGACGTGGGTTTGATCCCTAAGTCAGGAGGATCCCCTGGAGGAGGAAATGGCAATCCGCTCCAGTACTCTTGCCTGGAAAACCCCATGGACAGAGGAGTCTGGTGGGCTACAGCCTGTGGGGTCACAAAGAGTCAGACACGACTAAGTACTCACACACCACACACTGGACCATGAGGGAAAATCCCGTCATATCTTCAGTAACAACCTAAGGACATGGAAAAATGCTGAAGACACTATATGAGAAAACTGTTGACAAAGGTTTATCTTGTTTAAACAGGAAGATACCAAATTTTAACATATATGCATTTATGTTAGCACTGTTTTGGGGGGCTTCCCTGGTAAAGCAACGTAAATGGTAAAGCGTCTGCCTGCCATGCAGGAGACCTGGGTTCGATCCCCGAGTTGGGAAGATCCCCTGGAGAAGGATATGGCAACCCACTCCAGTACTCGTGCCTGGAAAATTCCATGGACAGAGGAACCTTGTAGGCTACAGTCCACGAGGTCGCAAAGAGGAGGACACGACTGAGCAACTTCACTTCAAACAACATAAGGACATATAACAAGGTATTAACAAGGATGGTACGATTATATTTTTTGGGGGTATGGCGAATCTGGTGACAGAAAGAAATAACATATAGTATGCTAAAAGTACACAATCACAAACCTAAGAGTGAAAGAAAGTGTACAGATGAAAAGTAAAACAGGACTATCAAATAATGAAATTGATTTAGTAATCACAACAGAGCTAAGAACACTGACTATTTGGAAAAGTTCTGATACATCTGTTAACATACCAGTCAGTTCACATCCCACACAACATCAGCAGAACACAACTGTGGCTGCAAAACCAGTAGCCTAAGATGGCAGTCCATACCCGGGGCTGCACCTGAGAATCACCTGGGTGTTAATGAAGCTGAAAAAAATCCACGTCCCCAGGAGGCAGAGTCTTGGGGATCTGGATATTTTAAGAGCTAGGAAATTCTGAAACAAAGCTGACCTGGAGAATTACCAAGCCAGGATAAATGAAGTTACAGAACAGGTTTCTTTTCAGTAAAGCTTTCAGATAAACCAGGAACCTAGGAGGCAGAGATTCAAATGACAACAGATTCTGCCAGTAGCTACCGCCTCCTGCAAATCAGCAAGCAATCATTAAGTGCAGTGTGGAAAACCTGTGCAGCATGTGCTGGTTTGTTTAACCACACACAAATACCCAGGACGGGAGTAAGTCTTGGAGTAGCACCTTGTCTACGACTCAGAACTCAGTCTTGATGCCAAACATCAAAGCAATTAAAAAAAAAAATCTGAGCAGAGAAAATATACAGACATCTCAAAACTTGTGCTCCACAACTGAAACACCCAAGACCGCCCCTCACTCTTCATTAGAATTTAGTTAACTTCTCTCTTTCCTCTCCATGAGCTAGTCCCAGGGCGGATCAGATTTGTGGATTACAAAGGGACAGAGAATTCACAGCGAGGGCACACTAAGAGAAAACTACAGAAACTTAACTGTATATGTAACATGTTAAATGACTAACATGTTAAATGACTCGGATCCATTTGGTGTGGAACAAAATATCACACATACCTCAACAGACCCCAGAGGTGTGAAAACAATTATTCATAACTATAATCATCAGGATCTAAGTCCTTTAGGAAAGAACTTACATTCTTACATTTGTTTAAGGAAACAAAAATGAGAGACCATTAGACTTGAGTACCCTTGATATATTTAGAACAATAAATAAGCCACTTATGACCTCATTTTATGAAATAACCTTGTAATGTAGGGATCGTTCCCATTTTAAAGTCAGACAGTAGAGGCCCAGAGAACCAAAGTAAACTGTTTTTGTCATACTGTATAACAGTATAGCCATATTTAAGTTTGGATAACTGAAATATTTCCTTTGTTCATGTCATACCACAATGCCACTTTTTAAGCCATTTTGGTTGGAAATATTTCTAATTTTGTGCACGTGTGTGTATGTGTTTGCAAGGTAAACACCATCTGGAAAACAACCACTTAGAACAGTGGTTTTCAAACTGGCTTTTCAATAGCATTTCTCTCAAACAAAAAACTCCTTGGTCACATAGAGAACAAACTATGTGATCCCACTGAGAAGAGGGAAAAAGGGAAGGGCATGATAGGGGAAGAAAGTAAGAGATACCAATGTATAAAATAAATAAGCAACAAGGATATATTGTACAGCACAGGGAAATATAGACATTATTTTGTAATAATTTTAAATGGAATATAATCTATAGGAATATTGAACGGCTTTGTTGTCCACCTGAAACTACCATAATATTGTAAATCAACTATACTTCAGCAAAAAAAATAAAAATAAATTAGCTCATCAAGGAAAAAAAAAAATTCCTGGGACTTCCCTGGATCAGGAATCCAGTGGTTAGGAATCCACCTTACAATGCAGGGACTTGAGTTCGATCCCTGGCCAGGGAACTAAGTTCCTACTTGCTGCGGAGCAACAAAGACCTGATACAGTAAAATAAATAAATATTTTAAAAAGAAAAATCCCTGGAAACCCCAATATGTAAATACAGAGCCGCTCTGTTTGAGGGGTGGGGCAGGCTGAAACCCTACTCCATCCCTACTACAGCGACTTGAGGACACCAGGGAATGCAGACTGAAAGAGCACCAATCTATGTGATCTGTGTCACTGGACTTGCTGTATAAAACTATGCCCCTTCAATGATGTTCAACAAGTGATACAAAGTTATATAAAGGCATCTTGATGCTGGTCAAAATGTAATCAACTTGCTAACACCAGATTGCACTCAAGTAGGTTTCCCCCTTGTTATCCGATGACAGCTCCAGGTGTCTGAGTTATACAAGCCTTAGAAAAGAGAAAAAAAACAACCTCTACCATTTCACAAGGACCCCAGACATATTTCAGTGCCTTTTTTTCTCCCCCAAGAGTAATGGTAGTTTTAGTTTTTCTATCTTCTCAAAGACAGGAATTACAACAGAAAAATCAGATTTTTAAATATATAAAATATGGAAAATATATAGTTCAGGCAGGAATCAAAGATGTGAAGATATTATGCATGCATTTACTCATTCATTGATAGAAGTGAAAACATCTTGTTCTTAATGCCTGGGAGTAAGTCTTCAGAGACAAAGAACATAAAGTTACCTTCAGGACTAACAGGCTAGAGACAGGACACAAATGTGAATTGACAGCACAGGCTGAACACGATTTTGAAAAGCTCCTCATAGTTGTACTTACATTTAAGCTGCTCTAGAGATTTGTAATTTTGAGGATTTTTTTAAAAAAGGTTTTCTTCTTAACTACAAATAACAGGATGGCAGATACAGGCTTAACTCAACCTCATGATCAAAAGACTATTCTTACAATAAATTTTAAATGACAGAGATGTCCATAAAAGCCCAAATGAAACAAAACTCAGTTTAGGGTGATCCAAAATAAATATAAGCGCTTTTTTTTTTCTAAAATGGAGGTTGCCTTTTTTTCTTTTAATTGACTATGACATTTTTCTTGACTTTATATCGAACACACAGAAGCAGTTTGAGATTCCTTTGGGATCGCCCTGACCCCGCTACGGATGATCCTCTATTGTACAACTTACTCAAAGCCGACTTTGTGGGCAGAGGGGGAGAAACTGTCTGAGTGTCTCTTGGTGTCTGCTTCATTGTTTTAGATGAAGCCATTTTGGGGGACTAATTCACTGGCTTTTAGCCCTTAACGGACGAC
Source organism: Madoqua kirkii (assembly GCA_006408675.1). Taxonomy (NCBI): domain Eukaryota; kingdom Metazoa; phylum Chordata; class Mammalia; order Artiodactyla; family Bovidae; genus Madoqua; species Madoqua kirkii. Next base: position 10,432 of record SJYC01027317.1, on the reverse strand, counting down.
AGTGTATATCAGTGGTTATTCCCCGCCTCCCCCAAGTCTTAGTAATATGACTGTGGGAGATAAATGGAGAGGAGGAATGGAAGCAAAGTTGGGTTTGTTTCCTGATGCACTTTTCCATCTATTCCAGAAGTTTGCTTGTTTTTGTTGTTTTTGTTTTAACTGAAACTTGAATTGGAGAAAGCTATGCTCAGCTAGCTGTAGGCTTCCCTGATGGTTCAGGCTGTAAAGAATCCACCCACAATGCAGGAGACCTGGGTTCAACCCCTGGGTCAGGAAGACCCCTTGGGAGAAGGGAATGGCTCTCCACTCCAGTATTCTTGCCTAGAGAACTCCATGAACAGAGGAGCCTGGTGGGCTGCAGTCCATGGGATCGCAACAAGTCAGGCACGACTGCGCTACTAACAACACTTTTGCACACTTCACATGCTCAGCAGTAAAAATTTGTTTTATTAAAGCAAAATAGCTCTACTAGAATTAAAGCTTTAGTCTCACGAAGGTGAAATCCACTTCTATACGGTGCCCCTATGAGCAGAAACAGGGGGAACGAAGATGGTCTCACTGAGACTTAAACTACTCCTAAGCGAGCAGCTCTGTCCAGATCAGAAACTGGGACATCTTCAGGGTGCAGCTGAGACAAGGAGGAGATGGGAAGGTGGCAAAGTATCAAAAAGGAACCAGTGGAGGCTCTCAAATTCCTTTTCCATAAAGTCATTTATCAGAACCCTGTCCCTGGAAATGGTCTCCTTCCAAAAGCGGGCCATTCTATTTCAGCATTAAATGTTGAACGCTATGACAAGGGTCACGGGCTCTAACCCACAATGGAACAACAAGAGTCTTTACCACACAGTCTGGGTGCTGAGTCCTAGAAATAAAATAAAGAAAAAAAATTTTTTTTTCCATTTCCTCTTCTAGGCTCAAAGATTGTGTGTGTATGTGTTCAGTCACTCAGCCGTGCCTGACCCTTTGTGGCCTCAGCCTACCAAGCTCCTCTCTCCATGGAATTTTGGGTTGCCATTTCCTCCTCCAGGAGATCTTTCCAAGCCAGGGATCAAACCTGCATCTCTTGCGTCTCCTGCACTGGCAGGCAAATTCTTCATCACTGAGCTACCTGGGAAACCCAGTGGAATATCACTCAGATGTAAAAAGGAATGAAATCAGAAGATTCTTAGCCTGACTCAGTCTTTAGTTGGGAGAATTCGGGGCAGCATAGAACAGGAGTGTCAATCATGGTTGGGGGAGGAGATTATTGTGAGCAGTGGAAGCTGGTGAGCGGCACGGCTCCAGTGCACTGGTGCTGAGAGTGGAGGGAGGCAGAGAGGGGGGCTAGGATGTGGGGGCCCAGGTGAAAGGGGTGCTTCCTGATGAGACTCTTCTTCCAACAAGGGTCTGCTCATGTTCTACCTGTTCCACAGAGCACAACCTACTCCCAGCCCCGTTTTTTTTCTTTTTCTGAATTCCCTGGGAACTCCAGTACATAACATATAAACAACTCTTGATTACACTGCCATCAGTTGTTTCTAAAAAATTCTGGTTCACTGGTTCCTTCTCTCTAAGAAGCCTTAGAACTGTCTGTCATATTCATTTTGGCTCAATCATTTTCTACTTGATGTTGATCTACGTATAAAGGTATCTTTTACTCCCAATTAAGCTATTCACCCCAAAGAACAATTTTTTTTTAAGTAGCCCCCACTGAAGTGCCCAACAAAGTGATAAACACACAGCAAGAGTTCAAGTAGTTGTCAGCTCTAAAGCCAGGTGATTATACTAAAGTACATAAGGTCTCTAGTTAAATAAGGAAATAAGTTAGAGATTAAAAAAAAAAAGACTATATTTAAAAGCTCATCACCCAGCTATAGTGCTTGGGGACTTCCCAATGTCACCAACATTCAGCAGGGAACAGTAAACATGAAGAATAAAATATTTTGGAACATTTATGAATAATATGAACAGCTGATCTCCCTTCTCAAAGAGCTTAAAACAGTTTCCAGGAACTAAATAGTGGTAACCCTGAAGGGAACAAGGTTATGTATGTGATAGCTATGGAGAGAGCTGGGAACCAGCATGGGCACTTGGTCCACAGGGCTACACTGAGAGGGGATGCAGAGGAGAGACGGAGGACCATCTGCTGAGCATCTCCTGATAGTAAGCTATGGGTACCACGCTGGGGTGTCTGACAGGTGGTAGAAACTAATCTTCATGATAACCCTTCATCTTTACAGGTGAAGAAATTGAAGCTCAGGCAGGTTAAGCAACTTGTCCGAGGCCATGTGCGCAGTAGTGATGGAAAGAGACAGAATGGAGTCCCAGATCTATTTGTCTCCAATGCTTTTGCTCTCTCCACTAGGTAACCCCAACCTCTTCTAGAACACCTTTCATTCTTGTCCCCCAAATAAAGCCAAATGATCTTGTCTTTGTGAGGAAAGAAGAGGTAAGAACAGCTAGCTCTTCTGCAGTTACAGAGTCAGGGCAGGATTCAGAAAATGGAGTTAACGTTAGTTGAGAAGGAATTATGAACCAAGAACCCTATAGGCACCTTTTACACATCACGTGATTTCACCCCAGTAACCCTAATGAAGGGAACTTGAGGTTAACATATATGAGTTAACTGAGGGAAGTCAGCTTACCCTAAGGCATGATGCTAAAGAGAGGGAAAGTGAGGCGGGGATTTGAACAGGGTCCATCAGGTCTCAGAGCCTCTTTCTACTGCCCTCCAGCTTGCATTTCCACCTCTTCTTCCCATAAATGCCCCAAACTAAAATTTGGGAAACACCGCCTATTAAGAGATCTGCCAGTAATTACATAGCAGTTGAACCAAAGGGAGCCTGCATCCCACAGAAGTAAAACTATCATCTCAACCAAGGAACTGAGTAGGCACAGAGAGAGAGATTTGCAATGTGTATTTAAAACTGCTGCTACCCTCTGAACCCCTCTGTGACGCTAATGGACTTTTTGTTAGGCCATGTCAGTGACGTTCATCACCAAGTTACATCCCCAGTGGGGATGGAGCCGCGGTGGACAGCGGATCCCACTAGATGGGCCTGACCATGGCTGGGCAATGACACGTGACCCAATCCAGTTCCAGAAGCAACACAGTGATGGAGGCCAGAGAGTTATCATAAGATGAGGTCCGTCCATGAGATGTGGTCCTTTTTGCTGAGCTGGCTCAGACTCAGGTGAAAATGTCAGCAAACAGCTCTCCACATCAGGATAACTCACAGCGCTGACAACTTACCTGTGAGTCACTAAGCAAACACACTTCTATCTCCACCAGCTTCCCCATTTTCGTCTCCAAGTTAAGCAAAGAGCCAATCTCTTTAAAAAAGATGTTAAATCCTCGGGACCTGCGATGAAACGCACCAGTAGCAGCTTCTGAGGGCTCGATATCACCCACATCTGGCTCTGTTTGGGAGCTAAATTCAGCAGAAGTCTCCAGGGTCAACCAATGACCCCGAATAAAAATAGTCTTGGAAATCTGTCACAGAACAGGAAAGGAAACAAGACGGCAGGGTGATTCACTCCAAATGGCAGCTCCGAAACCCAAATTCTCATTTTTTTGTCCCAATACGAAGCCAATGTGCAAAACAGGCCCGGAGCAAACTGTCCTTTTCTGAAGGCCTCTAAAAGTGGCTGCCAAAGAATTTCACATGCAAGCCAAAAAGATCTAGTGTGCCATTCACCTCTCCTGTAACTCTAACTACCGCTACTTCGCAGGAAAGCTCTGAACCAATCCCAGGTTGACCCGTGCTTGGGAACAACCAGGGTCCCTGAGGTTTTGCCCCAGTAAGCAAGAGGGGCCGTCTGTCTTATCTATTTTCTGCGTGGTCAAATAGCCACAGAAAGGGCATAGGGGCTGTGTGGCAAGTGAGAGAGAGAAATAGTGATCACCCCTTCATTGCCTTTCTACTAATTCTAAAACTCACTGCTTCAGCTCCTCTCCCACACACTGGGGTTGTATTAAAATACGTACAATATTTTGAGATGATCGTATGCTTTTTTTTTTAGTTAAGAATTCCATGGGCTTCAGCCAACATTTGATGGCTTAATTCACTCATTTTTTTTCCTTTTATTTTTTATTTTATTGCCGCGCTGCATGGCTTGTGGAATCTTAGTTCCCGGACCAGAGATCAAACCCAGGATCTCTCATCAGTGAAAGCGTGCAGTCCTAACTCTAACCAGGGAATTCCCAGCTCACTCATTTTAAAATGTATTGAAGGCATATGTGCTCAATCCTAGAGCAAGATAGAAAATGCAGGACTGGAGGTGGGTTTGTTTCACAGCCACTCACCTGTGCTTGCCCCTTCCAAAGCCCTGTATCTAATGTGACATTCATAATTTACACTTTTTTCCTTAGAGATGGTCCCCCCACCCCAGCTGAATTTCAAAGGACCACACAACCTAGATCCACCTCTGGACAGGCTCTGGGGCTTTGGGGAATCTCACAACTTGGTGGGAATGAAGGCATGCAGAGAACAACAACAGAACATGATAAATCCTAACGGTTACGGTCAAGTGCCCATGTACCCTGGGTGCACAGGTGAGGGCGTGGTTAACCTGTGCCTCGGAGGACTGGGAAAGACTTCTCAGAACTGGTCTTGCGGAACCACTAAGAGTGTGACAGGCAGGAAATGAGGGCAGGGAGTAGGGGGAGGATACCCCAAGGACTGAGGACAGCCCAGGTCAGTGGTTCTCAACTGGGGCCAATTTTGCCCCCTCCCCCAGGGGATACTTGGCAATATCTGGAAACATGTTCGGTTGTCACCTGGGAAGGGAACTGTGCTCCTGTCCAGGTGGGGGGGTGGGGAGCCCCAGGGGTGACCCCATGGACTCTCACCACCAGGCTCCTCCTACCATGGAATTTTCCAGGTAAGGATACTGGAGTTGGCGGCTGTTTCCTACTCCACGGGATCTTCCCAACCCAGCGACTGAACTTGTGTCTTCTGCAGCTCCTGTACTGGCAGGCAGATTCTTTATCACTGCACCACCTAGGAAGCCCAGGTAGAGGCCAGAGATGCTGCTAAACAAGTGGCCACACACGGGACAGTCCCCGATTACCCCACAACAAAGCCTGACCCCGCTGCATTGTCAACAGCACAGAGGAGGAGGAAAGTCTGGTCTGAGTAAAGATATGAAAGACCCTGTGTTATACTAAAGGTGAGAAGTTGCCTGGAGCTTTCGTAAACACAGTGCTTCAAATCACTGCTTTCACGGAAGAGAAAAACCAGTAAGAAGAGAGGACACGTTAAATTTCTAAAGAGCCAAGACGTCAGGCTGGGCAGATGCCTTATTCTCAAAACAGGAATCACCGCAAAGTTAGATGCTGGAAGCCTAAAGTGGGTTTCCTGCGATATGAAAAGGACGTCTCAGAAGTCCCCGGGAATGGCCATCCACATTCCTCCTTGCTCGTGGATGGCTAAGGGGTGAGTGAGAGCATGGTGGGGCCCCGGTGCTCTACGTGGCGTGGAAGAAAAGGAACTAAGGCTCCAGAGAGGAAGCAGCTATGAAGAAAGCAGAAAGAACGTGGTGGGGATGCCGTGGATGAAGCTTCAAGTGGCCATGCCGTGGGTTGGCGGGAACCAGGCCTGACCGTGAAGGCTGGAGGCCCTTGTGCAGGCATCCTTGCTCCTTGACAGGACCCTGGAAGTGCAATGAGGAGACTACCACCACCACCAAAGCCAGCAACACCTCTGCCTCCACTCAAAGGATAAGCAGGCCTTCCCTGGTGGTCCAATGGTTAAGAATCCACCTTGCAGTGCAGGGGGACACCGGTTTGATCCCTGGTCCTGGAAGATCCCACATGCCGTGGAACAACTAAGCCCGTGAGCTGCAACTGCTGAGTCTGTGCTCTAGAGCCCACAGCCACAAGTACTGAGCCCCGGTGCTGCAACGACTGAATCCTGCACACCCTAGAGCCTGTGTTCCGCAACGAGAGAGGCCACCGCCACGGGAAACCCAAGCGCTGCAGCTCAAGAGTAGCCCCCGCTTGCCGCAACTAGAGAGGGGCTCACGTGCAGCAGCAAAGACCCAGCAAGGCAAAAATACATTAAAAAAGGAAAGCAAATAAGCAGAACAAATCTCCCCTAGCAAGAGACTTGTAGGAGGGAGAGAAGGTAACCCTCAAAGTGATAGTAGTTTTGGGTATAAGGGTAAAAAAACACAAACCAAAACCCCTTCTCAGATACACTAACACATGCTAATCCATATCATCCTTTGAGTCCAGCCTCCTCCAGACCCACATGCACAGACACATGCCCACACTGATTTTTTTAAAATGATAACAGTCAGGGGAAAGCGACATCAATTGTATAGATGTCTAAAATAGAGCATTTGCCCAAGAAGAAAAAGAAAGCTGGGCTAGGATCAAAATAAGATAATTCTAAATGGACAATGTCACAAAAGCTTCAAAAAAAAATGTTGTCAGAATGGGTGCTACTGTCAGAAAAATTAAAATTCGGTTTGGATGACACACACCCCTGATACAACTGTAGCTGTGTCTAAATGCACATCACAGGCCATAAATGAAGCAAAAGGGCCTTGAAAAAAGCCAGACAGACAGCAAAGGACAGGACATTCCAAACAGAAGAGGAAAAGCTGCAGCCTGGGCAAGGCAGGAATGATGGAGCGTGTGCACACATATCCACTGAGAGATGAAATACACTCAGATTTCACCACTATACAACCATAAATATACACTTAGTAAGGACCAGCTAGGCTTCCCTGGTGGGCCAGTGGCAAAGACTCCATGTGCCATGGAGGAGACTTGGCTTCGATCTCTGGTTTGGGAAGATCCTCTGGAGAAGGAAATGGCAACCCACTCCAGTATTCTTGCCTGGAAATTCCATGGACAGAGGAGCCTGGGGGGCTACAGTCCATGGGGCTGCAAAAGAGTCAGGCATGACTAGCAACTAAACAACAAGGAATCAACCACCTGTATTTTGGGAGATGAAAACATTATATGACATAATAGCACCTGGATCTACAGTGCGTTTCTGGTCACATTCTTCAGAGGGAAACAGACATCCAAAGGTCACCAGGGCATAAGCCCAGGACCGCGCTAAACACTGGAATAGCCTGGAGGGACATCGGGATGGTGGGAAATTCAATCAGGAGGCCTGCTTTCCACCTGGATCATCAGGATTTACAGCTGGGGAAGAGACAAGGGTTTGGCTACCTTTAACGACTCCTGGGAACCAATCCTCCCAACTTCTAAGTAAATCATCCACAATCACTGAAACTGTGCGCTGAGAATTGCAGCCAATTCTGAGTGGTCGAGTACACACACAAGTGAGAAACATATAACATCTGAATGTTGACTGACCCAGTGACTGGGAATAAAGGTAGACCTAGAAACCTAGGCGGAGAAGGCAATGGCACCCCACTACAGTACTCTTGCCTGGAAAGTCCCATGGGTGGAGGAGCCTGGTAGGCTGCAGTCCATGGAGTCACATAGAGTCGGACACAAATGAGCGACTTCACTTTCATGCATTGGAGGAGGAAATGGCAACCCACTCCAGTGTTCTTGCCTGGAGAATCCCAAGGACGAGGGAGCCTGGTGGGCTGCCGTCTATGGGGTCGCACAGAGTCGGTCGGACACAACTCAAGTGACTTAGCAGTAGCAGTAGAAACCTAGGCATTAGCCAAGGTCATGCTAATGAGAGCTGATTCCGCCCACAACTCCCCAACACCTACTCCTTTGCTCCAGACAGCTCAATTCATTATCATCCAAAGAGCAAGCATGGGCATGCTCAGTCGCTCATTCATATCCAACTCTTGGCGACCCCATGGACTGTAGCCCGCCAGGCTTCTCTGTCCATGGAATTCTCCAGGCAAGAATACTGGAGTAGCTTGCCTTTTCCTTCTGCAGGGGATCTTCCTGACTCAGGAATCGAACCCACACCTCCTGCATTGACAGGCAGATTCTTTACTGGGAGCCACAAGGGAGGCCCCATCACCCAAACAGAATCAGCTTTTAAATCTCACTCCTCTGCTGGCCACTTTATCCATCTGGAATGTTCTCCACCTACACAGATCTTACGCATCCTCTGCAACTCCTCTCAACCCCTCCTCTCCTCCTCTAGAAGGTGTTTCTGAGCCCGCCTAAGGCATCTCTCCCTCTGCTGAACTCCCAGAACAATTAGGTTGTCCAATTACTTGGCAAAGAACTATCTCAGCTCTACAAAGCTTTAACTAGTCTGTTGTTTTCTTGACCTATTATTTAAATGAATAGAAATTTTCATTTTGCTCATCTTTATTAATATGCCACACTGTTGAGAGGTAAGGACACACCTGATAACTCTTTGGACCCTCCCACCTTACCTCCTGGAGCAGTGTTCCTCAATCTTCTTGGCACCAGGAATGGGTTTCGTGGAAGACCATTTTCCCTTGGGCCGGGGTCGGGGGTGGGGGAAGGGGTGTTGGTGGTAGGGATGGTAGTTTCGGATGATTTAAGTGCATGACATTTATTGCACACTTTATTTTTATTATTAGCACATCAGCTCCACGTCAGATCATCAGGCATTATTACATCCCAGAGTTTGGAGACCTCTGTCCTACAGTATCCTGCATAATACAGAATTAGATTGCTAAGTTCTCTTCTAAGCTAAGTTATGCTCACATTTAACACTCTTTCCTAACAGTCAAGTCTAACAAGGCTTTGCAACCAATGATACGTGAAAGCAAAAAAAAAAAAGTAATACAGAAGAATCTTGGAGATCATTATTTCACAAATTAAGAAACTCAGACACGCAGATTGGCTCAAAGTCCTTTGCAGTGGTGGGTGACACCAGTTTGTGTCCCTGCGCCTTACTATGGCACATAATGAAGCCTGGCTAAGAGCAGATGATGACTATGGGGATTGCAATTTCGAAGATTAAAAGGTTTTAAAATTATACTCAGAATTTATACTGAGAAGTGGGATTAGTTAAGCATCCTAACCTAGATTAAGATTTTCACAAATTTAGCACAGCACAGCATGGAGTGATATTAAAATCGTACAAAAAATGGGATCAGGACTTTGAGGAAACACACACACACGCACACATACATACACACACACACACACACACACACACTCTTCCCCCTAAAAACTCAGTTTTGAAACTCCATTTAATTTTTTTTAAAGTCAAACTACTTTAAAGCTCTGCTTACATATATTACTCTCTCAGGAGTGTAATAATCAAACGTAAAAGCCTTCCTAAAACAAATTCGCCCTGGAAGCCCATTCCGGGGCGTTGAGTTGTGACTACATTCTCAAGGATGTTAGTAACACAAGGGCTCCATCTACAACTCCTTGAGGAAAAAAAAAAAAACACACTGAAACCATGAATGCCTTGTCAAATTCAGACAGTTTATCTTGGCACTGGCAAGCAGAGCAGTCTCTTCGATGTCTGGAAACATGTCTAATTACGTTTTTAGAGAGTAACTAAAAAATAGCCAGCGTCCCGGAACAGACGGCTCAGGGATCACTCCATAGCATCCTGAATGACGTGATGGAACCACGCCAAGAAAAGATAAATAAATAAAAGAGAAGACGAAAGGGAAAAAGAACCAAGTGTGAAACCACGATGAGACCCCCAGTCTCTCTGCAAAACAACCCTCCAGTCTTCCCAGGGGCTTGAGGCCGCCAGGACTCTTCCGAAAGTTTTTATTTCCCTTTACTTTTGTTTCCATTAGGTCACCCGGCCCGCCCACAGCATTTACCTGGGGGCAGTGCACTAGCCTGTCCGGCCCCAAGCGCAACCTCCAGCTCGGCACACCCCCGATACCCACCCTTCCTTCCGGACGGCACCCAAGGACACCCCTTACTCTGGAACGCGCTGCCCCGGAGCTCGGCACGCCCCTTCCACTCGGATGCGACCGCACCCCGGTCTGCAACCAGCGAGCTTAGCGGACCCCGGACGCCCGCCGCCGCACCCCGAATCCGGCCACACGTCAAGGGCGCCCCCTCTCGGAAGGACGCAGGCTCGCGGCACTGCGCACGGCCGCTCCGCCGCCCTCACCTGAGCCGGAGGTTGGCCATGAACTCGGGCATGGAGACGGTGTCCATCAGCACGAAGTCCGCCTTCCCGAACTCCAGGCTCTCCTGCTCCGCCATGGCGCCGGCGCAAGGGCTCAGGTGGGCGCGGGCGGACTCAGGTGGGCGCGCTCGGACGGCGCGGGGGGCCGGTCCCCGGGGCGCGCGGCGAGCTCGGGCGGGGCCGGGGCGGGGCGCGGGGAAGGGGGCCCCGTGGCCTCTCGGTGGGATCTGGACCGGACGGAGGCCGTCCGGCGGCTGCTCGGCGCGCTCTGGGCCGGCGCGGCACACCCGGCAGTTTCCGCTTCTCCCGCGGCGGCGGCCCGGCGCTGTGGGGGGACGGGACAACGAGACGGAGACGGCGGCGGCTGGTCCCGCCTCCGGCCTTGGTCTGGCCCCCTCCCCGCGACCGCCCCGCCCCGC